>MU665932.1:0-29048 GCA_026770625.1 Nicotiana glauca
TGTCCTCCTTAGAATTCAATGCAACCTTTTCGATTCCGTTCAGAAGATATTTGTTGCGCAATCTTCAATACATATTTTCCTCACGTGCCTTTCATGTGCAATGGTTATGACTAACTGTGTCTCTCAAGATGGACCAGGTCCTTCCCTGAGTTCATTTGTCAATCTTCAAAATTTTAACTGAACTTGGGCCAACAAAGCAGTTTAACGGGCTCACAATATTTTTCAAAGTAAATTCATGTCCAATAATTATTTCAACTTCCAAATAATCTTTTCTAAATTTCAACTTTAAATACTCATTTTTCAACTTCAACCAAATATCGTCCAAACGACTATTAATAATTTAAAGTACACATTCTTTTTTATTCCTTCTTGTTTTTTTTGTTAGATCACGTCACATAAGGATATAAATATGTACGACCAAAGGACTAGTCAATTCTTAGTCATAAGTTTTGAGTTCGAGCTCGTGGAATAAAGCCGCCTTTGATAAGGAATGTTTAACCTCCCATGGTGAAATTTTTCAGCGCGAATCAAAATTAGTCGAGCCCTAAAACGTGTATTGGACGCCGAGTGTCTCTAGGCCACCAACTGTATTGAGGTGTTGGTCAGACACTGTTAAAAGGATCACATGGTTTCCCACTTTAATCGTGATGGGATTTTGGAATCTGGGAAATCATGCAATTGGACACAATAAAGAAGCATTTCATTTCTTTAAATTAAATTAAAGAGGGTTGGCCCTGCTCCTCTATGGAGTATCATATTTGGAAGTCAAGTCTTTTAAAATTTGTATGCAAGAGAAATTTTATTTTGGGCGAGACACAATCAAAGTTGTACCAGGACACTTTTTGTTTTGACAAGTGTCCGCTGGGCCCCACCTTGCTGGTAGACTCTCTCTCCCACCTCATTCCTCGCTTTGCAGTTTCGAACACGTAAATAAATTCATTAGATGTGTAATTTCACTGAAATAATTTATGGCCAAAACCAACATGAGATAGCTTACGAATAATATGTTTCCTCCATTTTAATTTATGTCAGCTAATTTAATAGTGCATGGAATTTAAAAAAAAATAGAAGACTTTTGAAATTGTAATATAAAATAAGACACATATATTTTATATGGATATAAATCAGGGAGAAATTCATAAATAGCCAGATTTATAAGTGATCATTCAAAAATAACCACAGTTTCAAAATTTATCGAAATTTAGCCACTTTTCATGTAAAGATAAATCTGAACGAAAACATTGTCTAAAATTCGGAAAATACTCTAGCATAATATACTGAAACTCCACTATATTATACTGGAGTTTGGAGTTCCAATATACTTTGCTGGAACTCCAGTATATTATACGAGACCCAGCAAAGTATATTGATCCAACATAATATGCTGGAAGTTCATACACAGGTCTATCGAACTCCAGTATATTATGCTAGACCGATTTCTTTGCAGCAAACTACTGGCTATTTTTCAATGACATGACAAATGCTGCTATTTTTGAATGACCAGTCCGAAAACTGGCTAGCCCGTCCTATTTTGACTATAAATTATTGAATAAAAGTAAATTATTTTCAAATATAAAAAGTAATGTTCTTTTCTGTACAGAGAAAATTAGAAATATGTTCACGTAACTTAAAATGGAGGGGTATAATAAATCAAATAGTAGGAAACAAGAAATTTTTGGGAAAAGATCTTCTTCCATCTCGTTTTGCATAACTTTTGACTTAAGAATGAATTTCGATAGTTTGACTAATATATTGTAGAGTGCTATTCTTGTAAAAGAAAAATAGTATTTTCTCTGTCCCAAATTATCTATCACTTTTCGCTCTTCGAGATATAATTAATGAGAACTATAACTAATATTTTAAAATATATTATTTTTATCATATTGATATGAAAAAATTTGCAACTTAAAATATTTTTAAATATTTAAATTTTAACTTATTGAGTATTGAGTTTATCTAATCCAATTTAACATTAAAATTATTCAAATTAACTCTCCAGAAGCAAAAATGGATAATTTGAGACAAAGTGAATAAAATACAATTAAAAAATTAATTCGGACTTCAAAATAAATGAGCAAGTGTAAGCAAACTTATCAGCGCTCTACCCCCACTTATCGTTGTCAACCTTCAAATAAATAAATAAATAAATAAATAAATTTGCATTTGAAAAATTATAGTGGTTAACTGGTTTTATACTTATTAGAATTTTCTTACATTATGAAATTTAAAAACAAATTAAAAAGCATAAAATGAGGAAATTAGAAGACTGGAATCCTTATAAAATTTAGTCTTGTAGGTGTATTAGGAACAAAAATTCGAAAAACACAGGAAAAAAAAGAGATATATAAAATTTAGATTAATATTAATCCCCAATTTTCTATTTGAGTTTTGACAAATGAAGCAAGACTATGAAAAGAATTGGGGAGACAATGAGACAAATTAAAGAAGAGAAGGGCGTTGGAGAGGAAAAAAGAAAGGAACGAAATGGAAAGAGAGAGTGTCGCGACTACAACACACTTGTCAAAAATAGGGGATGCCTCACACAACTATTGTTGGTTGTACCTCACTCGGAATAAAGTTTCTCGCTATGGCTTATGCTGCTGTGATCTCTCTTATGTCAACTCTTGGGTTGCTACTGCAGTCCAATTCCCGTTTAAATCTTCCCAACGAAGAGCAAACTGAATCTCTTCACAAAAAAGTTAAAGAACAGATTCAATCCTTTTGCAGAAAAGTCGGTTCACTGCAAGCGCTTCTGGAAACATTGGAGAAGAATATTAATGATCCTAAGACAATTGAACATTGTGAAGTCAAGATCAAAGATGCAGGACATGATGCAGAATATAGAATTGAATCAGTATTGGAAAAAATTTATAAGGCTCAAAATGAAAAGGTTAGGGGAGAAGCTTATGAGGAGTTTTGCAAGAGGTTGCAAAAAGCATCTGAGTCCATAGATTCCAATTCCAGAAAGTTAACTCAAAAGTATGAAGAGTGGTTTGCAGGCAACTAGTTCACTTGTCCAAAGTTTTGATTTACCAGAACATTCTCCACAGCTTGGCAATAACATGGTTGGACATGAAAATGAACTGGAGGATGTCTAGCGTAAACTCATGAAAATCTCATCCGATGAAAGAGAAACCATGGCAATCACAGGTATGGGGGGCATAGGCAAGACAACCTTTGCTAGAAAAATTTATGATGATCCAGAAATTAAATCACATTTTGACATTCTAGCATGGGTTACTGTGTCAAAGGAATACTGTGTTAGAAAGATGTTGCTGCAGCTTCTTCATTGTATTCCATCAACGGAAGAAGTACGCCGTGAAGCAAGGGATGATGATGAGCTAGCAGGCAA
Source organism: Nicotiana glauca (assembly GCA_026770625.1). NCBI lineage: Eukaryota > Viridiplantae > Streptophyta > Magnoliopsida > Solanales > Solanaceae > Nicotiana > Nicotiana glauca. The sequence goes on from MU665932.1 coordinate 3,353, forward strand.
ATTGAAACAGAGGCTGTGGAAACGTAGGTACCTAGTCGTCGTCGACAATAAATGGAGCAGCAAAGCTTGGGATGATATAAGTCTATGGTTTCCAGATTGCAAAGGAAGTCATATCCTACTTACCACAAGGTGCGGGAATGTGGCCAGTTATGCTGCTCCAGGTAAGCCTCCTCATCACATGTCTTTTCTAAGTCCGGAGAAAAGTTGGGAACTATTGCAATCGAAGCTTCTTGAGAAAGTAGAGCTCTCTCCAGAATTAGTAAAAATTGGAAAGAAAATTGTCATGGAATGCCTTTGACTATTACTATAGTTGCTGGAATTCTATCTAAATGCAACAATTCATTAGATGGATGGAAGCGAGTAACACATAATGTAAAATCAGCAATATTTGAGGATCTTGGTAGACAATGCAAAAAGGTCCTTGGGTTAAGTTACTACTATCTTCCTCAACACCTAAAGGCTTGCTTTCTATATTTTGGAATTTTTCCCGAAGATGAAGAAGTTGATGTGCGAAGATTAGTGGAGCTATGGGTTGCACAGGGATTTTTAAAGGAAGCTGATAATAAAAGTTTGGAGGACATAGCTGGAGAATGTTTGCAAGAACTTATAGACAGAAATCTGGTTCTTGTAAGTGAGCAGAGTTTTTGGGGAGAAGTGGAAACATGTAAGATCCATGACCTCTTACATGAGTTATGCATAAGACAAGCTCGAAGTGAGAACTTCCTACCTGTTACAAAAAGTAATCCACTGAATCGAGTCACGTGTGTCTCACGATCATCTGTACAGGATTGTCTAATGATTGTTCGCTCAATTAGCGATTTTTATTGGTTAAACTCTCTTCGCCATGATCAAAAGAAAATACGCACTATTGTCTATAAAGGTGTACGCAAACGTGCGGGGAGAGAAAGATTCGAATTCAAGATCTTCAAAATGATCAGAGTATTGGACTTGAGAAAGTTATACTTTGATAATGGTATTCCTACTTCAGTATTTGATTTAGTGCATCTAAGGTATCTATCCCTGTACATTGAAAAACATGAATTTCTCCCTCTTTCCAAACTTCAAAATTTGCAAATTTTGATTGTTGAAATAGGAAAGAATTGGGCGGATAAGATGCCTATAGAAATTTGGAGGATGCCACAGTTAAGGACCGTACGCTTTGTCAAGACAGGATGGCAATGTCCTCCGAATATGCCAATAGGTAGAAGGGAGCATACAGTTTTGCAACACCTACATACTATAACTGGTGTTGGTGCTGCATGGTGTAAAAAAGAAATCTTTGCATTAATGCCTAACTCGAAGAACCTAAAAATTGTGTTAGGCGGAGTTACTCGCGATTTGTGGAAACGTATTTCCTGTTTGCCTCTAATTTAGGTGCTTAGAATTATAGTTGGAAAAATTGATTATAGTGCCTTTTCCCTGTACAGATCAAAAGCACATGATGATTTTGAAATACCGAAGCACTTTTCCACCAACCCTTAGAAGGTTGACATTAGGTGGGACATGTCTTCCTTGGGAGGCTATGGACATTGTTGGCATGTTGCCTAACCTCTAGATACTGGAACTGGAAGACGATGCCTGCAGAGTTAAACCTAAGACCGCGTGGAAACCCTCCGAAGAAGGGTTTCCTCAATTAAAGTTCTTATCACTGTGTCATATGCTTTGTTTCACAGAGTGGACGGCTACAGAAGATCATTTTCCTATTTTGGAGAGACTCTTTATATCTCATTGTCCGCGGCTAGAAGAGATCCCACAAGAATTTACAAATATTTTTACACTTCAATTGATTGAGTTACAACTTACATGACTGCTGTATTCACCTGACCATATCAGCAAAGCAGATTGAACAAGAGCAAGAAACCACTTATGGAAGCCAAGTGACAAATGTCCATACATACAATTGTGGACAAGGTAAGATCATCCATGTTTGATCATGCTTTGACAAATAGAACATATCATCAAGCTTTTTTGTGAGTGTTAAATATTTCTTTCTTCTGCAGTTTTAATTCGATCGACTTCATGACTGATGTGTTAAAAAAGCTATTGACTGAATTGAAGGAAGAAGAGAAAAGGGAGAGGAGAGGGGCAAATTTGAAAATGAATAAAACTTCTGAACATATTTTGACTAAACAAACTACACTAAAAAGCCTTCTAATCCTTTCATTTCTCTTGTGGCCGTTTCAACAAACAATAACAACAACAAACCCAGTGTGATCCCACAAGTAGGGTCTGGGGAGGATAGTGTCTATGCAACCTTATCCTTACCTTGTGAGGGTAGAGATATCTTGTGGCTGTTTCATACGGTAAAATTAGATGCACATTGCTTAGTCTCCTGCACTCCTCTCTTCTCTTTAACTTGACAATTCGAGTACAGTAGAAGTTTTTTACTATGGTTGAGGAAATATTAATACAATTTCTTTTTTAAATTTGACATGCCGAAACACTTGAATTATTTGAATTGCACTGAATTCTTAGAGTAACTTTGTTACATTTGGGATACCACTTATGCACCAACTTTTATAACAATAATATCATTGGGAATGATTTAACAAAGAAAGGGCTGGAAATATATTGATTTTGAACTTGTTTATTACTAGTGTATCTTTCATATGCGTGAAGATTATAATTCAACTGTAATTTGATGGTTAAGATGCTAATATTTGTACTACTTTTCTTTTTAATAGCTTACTGCTTCCAATGTCAACATTTACTGAAGAGAAATTCCGGCTGACTGATGAAGGTAGTGGCAACCATACTTCATCAAACTTCGTTTAGAGCTTTCTATTTTCCTTGAGCATGGTGTTAAGAAATTAAGATCCTTATGCATTTGGTTGTGTTTTTATTTCTTGCTTTTCATTTTCAGTCGTCATTTTTTAATGCGAAAATAATATTTGAGCAAAAAATACCCCCTTAACACACTAATATGAACTAGTGAATATTAGAATAAAATATGTCAGGAAAATGTGTGCCATGAACTCCAGATTTAATTATTTCTATATTCCAGTTTTTTCCAGCAGTGAATAGCACAACATTTAAAGCCAAGGTAATTTTAGAAAATTGAGAGCATTCAAAACAAATTTGGTTGCTTCACCTGTTTTCTTTCTCTCGCCAGCGATGGAACTGAAAAGCCAACGTTGCGACGTGACGGAAAACTCCAGTAGCGGTCAATGGTCTCTGAAAAGAACATTCCCGATGGCTTGACGGAACCCAAAATTCAGCGCTTCTGAATTCCAAATTATGAAAATTAATTGGTATGGTTGGACTTGTCTCACGAGTACAGAGGTCAGAGTCTCAGAGATGATAGTTATGGTTTCTTATTCAAATTCAGTGCAACTCTTTTGAGTGTTTTCGCATATCCTCCCTCCTTTCATTTTCTCCAGTTTAAACTTTAAACTCTAGGAGCAATTTTTTGAGTTCGATCTAATAAAAATTTAAATTCCATGATATGTTTTTGGAGACATCAGAAACTTCAAAATAATTCATGGAATTTCTTAATAATTCAAAAATAATTCGTTAAGGTATTTTAGTTACTTTTTGAAATAGTGACTAATGTGATAGCAAGAAATGGCTATTTGCCCTTTTTTCCGCTTATTTATATATACTACTATCTATTAACGTGCGTTGCACGTTAATAATGACACGTAATGGTTTATATATTTATATCATCTAAAAGCCGAAAAATATTATTACATTAGCATAATACGTGAATTTAAAATAAAAGGACATCATTAGAACTTACACAAATGATCAATTTAATCCTGTTAATTAGATAATTATATATTATAGTTTAAAAGTATTTGATGTGATGGTATCTTACCAAACACTTCTTTGTAAATGATTTTTTTTTTGTGTATGTTAATTTCTTTCTAATGCTTTGGTTGCTCTGCCGTAACCATATATCACGACCCTAACCTCGAACCCGGTCGTGATGGCGCCTCTCATGAAGACAAGACCAGCCAGGCCAATATAGCATACCTCTTTAAGCAGTTAATTATCATAAAACATTTTTAAAGCATGATTTAATAGCAATAAATGTGCGAAAATATAGATAATAATAGTAGAATCATCACGACACAGGCCTAACCGGGGTGTCACAAGTCACGAGCGTCTAAGATAATAAACTCTCAAATGTAACTACAGGGTATCAATACTAGAATAGAAAGTAAAGGTATAGATAGAGAGGAGCTCCAGGCTGCGAATGCCAGCAGCTATCTAAAGTCTCCTCGGAGATCCGCCTGAAGCTGGAATGAGTCAGCACTCGGGAGCGGGACCTGCTACACCTGAATCTGCACACACGGTACATGGAGTAATGTGAGTACTCAGATCCAGTGAGTAATAATTATAAATAATGGCTGAAAGCAAGAAAACACGTAAAAGCACAAAGCATTCTATACCAAAGCAGTAAAATCACTTAGAGCAGCAAATCAGTGAAGAAATCAAGTAAAATCCCTTTTTAACAAGTAAAAATAGGTAATTTGGCAAGTAATTAACAAATAGAAATCCGCCCCTCGGGCACAGTATCAATCTCTTAGAACAGTATCAGCCCCTCGGGCTCACTCTCAAAATAATATCAGTCCCTCGGGCTCTCTCTAAGATCACAATAGGTACCCCGCGTTCACTGTAGGTGTGCAGACTCTGGAGGGGCCCCTTACGGCTCAAGCACAACATCAAGCCACCTCGTGGCATCAACTCTCGGCTCTCAGCCTCACATCACTCAAGTCACCTCGTGACATATAAATGTATCTCAGGCCCTCGGCCTCATATCACTCAGTGTATCCTCACATATGGCCCTCGGCCGCACTCGGTCCGACAATTATCACAAGCCTCTCGGGAATTTGTAAAAGAGTAGTTCTCAGCCTAAAATATCATTTAGAAATATCATTTAAGTCTCAAAATTGAGTAAAAGTGGCTGAGTTGTAAAACAGTGGAAAATAGCCGGATTGAGTTCAAGTAATAAGTCAATACAGTGATAAAAATCCCCGAAGGGTTCAAATAGTTGGAACAAAGCCCAAATATGGCAATCAACCCAAATCATGATGTTAACAAATAAGTTTCAGTAAAATACGCAGTAAAATCATCAATCGGGAAGGACCAAATCACAATCCCCAATAGTAGACGACCATACGTTGTTCATCAAGCGCGTGTCTCACCTCAATATATAACTACGATGTGCAATCCGGGGTTTCAAACCCTCAGGATATCATTTACAATCATTACTCACCTCGAACCGGCTAAATCTCTAGCTCGCGACGCCTTTGGCCCTCGAATCGGCCTCCACGCACGTCGAATCTATCCAAAATCAGAACGAATATATCACAATATGCTAAGGGAACAAAGCTCAAGCGAAAACAATCAAAAAATGTCAAAAATCCCGAAATTAACAAAACCCGAGCCACAGACTCACTTCTCGGAACTCAAAAATTTTTCACATCATTAGGTTCCTTATAACCCACGATCTTATACATATCAAAAGTTCCCAAATCTGACCTCAAATGGTCCCTCAAATCCTAAATCAAAAGTTCAAAATCATAAGCCCTACTTCTTCTATTTTTAGCTTTAGTTCCATGATTTCCTAGGTTGATTTCACAATAGAATCACGTTTTAGGTTCAAAAATCTTACCTCAAATCGATTCTCCTTGAATCCCTCTTGAGTCTCCCTAAAAAAGCTTTCAAAATGATTGACTATGGAGGAAAAATGACTCAAAATCGCGGATGAATTGTTTTAAAACATTCTGCCCAGGTCTGACCCTTCCTTCTTCGGGAACGCGGGCAAACTCTCGCGTTCGCGAAGCACAACCTTGCATTGACCCAATTTTACTCTATGCGAACGCGACACACTGGTTACGAACGCGATGCCTCAGTTCCTAGACCTACACGAACGCGAGGCACTTAATGCAAATGCGAAGAGTAATTCCACTGGACTTTCAAGAAAGAGATCACTCTACTAGGAACATAATCAGTCACACCATGCCACTCGATCAGCAGTGCACCCGGCATTGCCAAAGTGACTGTCTTAGCATGATAGTCTAGAATAGCACGACACAGATAACCAATCCATGCCCAAAATGACATCGAAATCCACCATACTCAGTAATAAAAGATCAACTCCGATCTCCAGACCCCCAATAATCACCACACATGACCGGTACACACGGTCTACAACAACTGTATCGCCCACCAGGGTAGATACATGAATGGGTAAAGTAAGAAACTCCCGGGGCGTACCCAAATAATGAGCAAAATATGAGGACACATAAGAAAAGTTGGAATCGGGATCAAATAATACAGAGGTATCTCTGTGGAAGACTGAAATAATACCTGAAATGACAATATCAGAGGCAATGGTATCAGATCTTCCTGGCATAGCATAAAAATGGACCTGGCTGCCGCCTGATCGACCTCCCCCTCTAAGGCGACCCCTAGCTGCCTGACCTCCACCCCTAGCTGGCTGGGCGGGTGGTGAAGTAACTGGAGCAGAAGTAGAGGGCTGACCCCTCTGCTGGGACGAACTAGCAACACGACGAGGACACTACCTCCACACATGCCCAAACTCTCCACACTCAAAACAACTCCCAGGTGCTGGAGAAGGGGACTGAAGGGAACCCTTCACACCGAAGTCACTAGCTGATGCACTCGGCATAGAAGAACCCTGAGCTGATGGGGCACGAGATGAACTCTGAGTTGGGAGGGCGCTGAGTGAAGGCTGGCCCTGCTGAGACCCATGATAACCACGACCTGAAGATGCCCGCAATACTTTGGACGGGATGACTGAACAGGCTTAAAAGAACGACCTCTACCATGCTGGAACTGGCCCCTCGAAGGAGCACCACTGTAACTGCCCGATCCTCGAGGCCTCTTGGCCTCCCTCTCCTTTAGGTCCAGACGCCGAACTGTCTCAATCTCGTGAGCTATATCAACCACCTCCTCGAACGTAGCACCCAACACTCTCTCTCTGGTCATAAGAATAGGGAGATGGTAGTTAAGGCCATCAACAAATCTCCTGATCCTCTCACGATCAGTGGAACTATCCAAATGGCATGACGAGCCAATGCAGAAAACCTCGATTCATACTATGACACAGTCATATCCCCCTGTCTCAACCACTCGAACTGTCTACGCATTTCCTCTCTGCGGGACTGCGGTACATACTTCTCCAAGAAGAGAGTGGAGAATTTCTACCAAGTAAGGGGCGCTGCACCAACCAGCCTATGCCGCTCATACACCTCCCACCAAGTGAAGGAAGCCACAGAAACCTGAAAGGTGGTAAATGCCACACCACTAGACTCCAGGATCCCTGCTGTGCGAAGCACTGACACTTATCCAGAAAACCCTAGGCACCCTCGCCCTCAGCACCATTGAATGACGAAGGCTGGAGCCTACCAAACCTCTCAAGACGATGCTGCTCATCATCTGGCATAACTGGTACCATGAACTCCTGAGCTGGTGTAACCGGCTGGACTGGAGGTGCCTCCGGCATCTGTAGTCCCTACATTACCTGCTCAGGTGTGTGGGCAGCGGGGGTCTGATTGGCTCCCCCCGCCTATGAAGTAGCTGCTGTTGTGGTGGCTGAAACTGCCAGAGCCATGCCAGTGCAAAATGTCAAGATCTGCGCCAAGGCCTCCTGTAGACCCGGGATCACGATAGGCACATCTGGTGCCTGAACTGGCACTGTTGGAGCTTGATCCTAAGCTGGGGCAGCTGGTGGATCAACAGGTGCTGCCCTCGCTGCTCTGCCTCTACCACGACCACGACTGCATCCACGGCCTCTGGTGGCCTCAATGGGTGGCACTAGTGGTCGTCCACCTCATCCGATAGCTCGCATCCTCACCATCTGTGAGAGAATAGAATAACATCAGTTTAGTTCTCGGATCAACAAGTTAACACGACAAGAATTTCAAGAATATGAAGTTTTTCCTAAAAGGTTATGTAGCATCTTGAGGATAAGTACAAATGTCTCCGTACCGATCTGCGAGACTTTACTAAAGCCGCTCATGACTCGTGATACCTATGTAACCTATGCTCTAATACCAACTTATCGCGACCTTAACCTCAAACCCGGTCGTGATGGTGCCTTTCGTGAAGACAAGACCAGCCAGACTAATACAGCACACCTCTTTAAGTAGTTAATTATCATAAAATAGTTTTAAAGCATGAATTAATAGCAATAAATGCGCGAAAACATAGATAATAATAATAGAACCATCCCGACACAGCCCTAATCGGGGTGTCACAAGTCACGAGCGTCTAAGATAATAAACTCTCAAATGTAACTACAGAGTCTCAATAATAGAATAGAAAGTAAAAATATAGATGGAGAGGAGCTCCAAGCTGCGAATGCCAGCAATTACCTAAAGTCTCCTCGGAGATCCACCTGAAGCTGGAATGAGTTAGCACTCGGGAGCGGGACTTGCTATGCCTGAATTTGCACACACAGTGCAGGGAGTAATGTGAGTACTTCGACCCAGCAAGTAACAAATATAAATAATGTCTAAAAGCAAGAAAACACGTAAAAGCACAAAACATTCTATACCAAAGCAGTAAAATCACTTAGAGCAGTAAATAAGTGAAGAAATCAAGTAAAATACCTTTTTAACAAGTAAAAAAAGGTAATTTGGCAAGTAAATAACAAATAGAAATCCTCCTCTCGGGCACAATATCAATCTCTCAGAACAGCATTAGCTCATCGGGCTCACTCTCAAAACAATATCAGCCCCTCGGGCTCACTCTCAGATCACAATGGGTACCCGCGCTCACTGTGGGTGTACAGACTCCGGAAGGTCCCCTTACGGCCCAAGCACAATATCAATCCACCTCGTGGCATCAACTCTCGTCTCTCGTCCTCACATCACTCAAGCCACCTCGTGGCATATAAATGTATCTCATGCCCTCGACCTCATATCACTCAGTGTATCCTTATATATGGCCCTCGGCTGCACTCAGTCCGAAAATCATCATAAGCCCCTCAGACATTTGTAAAACAGTAGTTCTCAGCCCAAGTGAAAATAATCAAAAAATATCAAAAATTCCGAAATTAGCAAAACCCGAGCCCCAGGCCCACTTCTCGAAACTCAAAAATTTTCACATCATTAGATTCCTTATCACCCCACGAGTTCATACATATCAAAAGTTCCCAAATCCGACCTCAAATGGTCCCTCAAATCCCAATTCAAAAGTTCAAAATCCCAAGCCCTAGTTCTTCCATTTTTAGCTTTAGTTCCATGATTTCCTAGGTTGACTTCACAATAGAATCACGTTTTAGGTTCAAAAATCTTACCTCAAATTGATTCTCCTTGAATCCCTCTTGAGTCTCCCTAAAAAAGCTCTCAAAATGATTGACTATGGAGGAAAAATGACTCATCATCGCGGATGAATTGTTTTAAAACATTCTGCCCAGGTCTGACCCTTCCTTCTTCGTGGATGCGGTCAAACTCTTGCGTTCGCAAAGCACAACCTTGCATTGACCCAATTTTACTCTATACAAACGCGACACACTGGTCACGAGCGCGATGCTTAAGTTCCCATACCTACGTGAACGCGAGGCACCTGATGCGAACGCGAAGAGTAAGTCCACTGGCCCCCGGGACCTCAACCAAAAGTACCAACACATCCTAAAACCTCATTCAAACTTGTTTGAATCATCAAAACACCTCAAAAAACACCAAATCCACCAATTCACATCAAATTCAAGCCTAAGTTTTCTAAAAACTTATGAAATACGCTTTCGATCAAAAACCCAACCAAACCACGTTCGAATGACCTAAAATTTTGCACACTCCTCCCAAATGACATAACGAAACTACAAAAACTCTCAAAATTCCATTTTGACTCTCGGATTAAAATCTTACCTACCAACCGGAAATTGCCAAAATATCAACTTCGCCAATTCAAGCCTAATTCTACTCCGGACCTCCAAAACCCATTCCGATTACACTCCTAAGTCATAAATTACCTCCCGAAGCTAACCAAATCATCAAAATTCTCATCCGAGCTGTCTAACACATAAGTCAACATCCGGTTGACTTTTTCAACTTAAACCTTCTTAAAAGAGACTAAGTCTCTCATTTCTTGCTAAATCCACTCCGAACACAAACTAATCAACTTGATCACATAAAACACGGATAACGAAGCATAAAGAAGCATAAATGGGGAAAATGGAATGGTAACTCATGAGATGACTGGCCGGGTTGTCACACCATAAATCTTGTTATCGGTATTGATATTCCTCTTGAAAGTACAAAATATAGTTGTTCATGCAAAAAAATATATTGCGATAAATATAGTCTAATATTTAGGATGTTTGTCCTTGTGTTTTATTTATTATAATTGTAAAATATAAACATACCTAAAATTATTTCACACAAATTTAAAGGATATTCATTACTTTCGGAAGACAAAAGTTGAATTTAGGGATAAAAATATACTTGGAAGTACATTGACCATTAACATAAGTTTTCCATATATGGTGTTATTGTCAAAAATTCTATATACCATCTATGTGCTATTACATAAGCTATTCAGCGAATCTATATTTTTCAGTAGCATGTCGGGCATATATCTTTTTTTTCAAAATCAACATATATGCATGTAACCACCCAACCGGTCATTTTGAGCTTGTGCGCCTTGATAGCCAGTTCTCAGGCATGACTTGCCCCATGTTATGTATTATGACTAATGTAGATCGTTTGTTTTGGTTTTCAGAAGATTTTGGAATGAATTTGAAAGAACAGTTTCAGTTGAAAGCTTGGAATTTGAAAGGTTTGACCAAGAGTTGACTTATTTGTATACGATATCGGATCGGAGTTTTTATGATTTGGTTAGCTTCGCAGGGTGATTTATGACTTAGGAGAGTGATTGGAATTGGTTTTGCAAGTCCGGTGTAGAATTAGGCTTGAATTGGCAAAGTTAGTATTTTGGCGATTTTCGGTTGATAGGCGAGATTTTGATCAGGGAGCTGGAATGGAATTTCAAGAGTTGCAGTAGCTTCATTAATAGATTTGTGATGTGTGTGCAAAATTTTAGGTTATTCTGACGTCGTTTGGTTGGGTTTTTTATCGAATACGTGTTTCGGAAGTTTTAGAAGAACTTAGGCTTGAATCAGATGTAAATTGATGGTTTTCAGTGTTGTTTGATGTGTTTTGAGCATTGGAACAAGTTTGAACGAGGTTTTAGGATGTGTTGGTGCTTTTGGTTGAGGTCCTGCGGGCCTCGGGTGAGTTTCAGATGGTCTATCGGGTTATATTCTACGTTGAAAAGTTGCTAAAAATTTGTCCCAGCAGTTGCAGCAATTTATCTCTTCGCGTTCGCGAAGAGTAGGCGGAGGTGGATGTGAAATTTGCCTTCACGTTCGCGAAGTAGGCATCGTGTTCGCAAAAAGGTGTGATCTCAGTGTATCGCATTCGTGGGTTCTTATACGCATTCGCATAGAAGGATTCGAGTCAGTGGATTTGAAGTGAAATTGTGCTGCGCGTTCGCAGGTGTTCTGTCGCATTCGTGTAGGAGAGGAAAGCTGTAGCATCGGGTTCGCGAGGTGAATCTCGCGTTCACATAGGGTTAATAGTGGGAAATTAAATGTTGTGCTTTGCGTTCGCGAGGTAGTAGTCGCGAACGCGATGAAGGATCTACAAGACCTGGGCAGAATGTTTTAAAACATTTCATCCGCGATTTTGGGGCTCATTCACTCCATTGTTGATCTTTTTGAGAGGTTTTTGAAGGAAATTGAAGAGGGATTCAAGGAGAATCGATTGGAGGTAAGATTTTTGAACATAAAACTCGTTCTTATTGTGAAATCCGAATAGAAATTCATGGAAATTAAGCCAAAAATTGAAGAACTAGGGCTTGGAATTTTGAAACTTAATTTAGGGATTTGAAGTAACATTTGAGGTCGGATTTGAGAACTTTTTGTATGTACGAACTCGTGAGGAGATAAGGAATCTGTTGATGTTAAATTTTCTGATTTTTGAGAAGTGGGCCCGGGGCTCGGGTTTTGCAAATTTTGTGATTTTAGATGTTTTTTTATTCTTTTAGATTGGGTTATGTTCCCTTAGCCTATTGTGATGTATTCGCTCTGATACAGATATTTCTAAAGATTTCACAGTTTTTACTATTTTTTCTCAGAGAATTGTACCCGGCTTCTTTACAGCCTGTTGGTTCCTTTACGTGATTTCTTACTACTCGGTTGTTATTTACCTTTATTACTCACTGAGTTGGAGTACTCACTTTACTCCCTGTACCTCGCATGCAGTTGCAGGTATTTATTCACCTGGTAGCGGGTATTGGCTGCACGGAGGCAGAGTTGTAGAGGTTTGGCAAGGTGATTTCCAGCGTTCGCAGCACCACTGTCTTTCTATGTTATTCATTATTCCTGTTCAGTATATTTCTAGACTTGTAAAGTGGAAATCGTATTCTTATAGATGCTCGTGACTTGTGACACCCCGATTAGGGCTGTGTTGGGTTGTAATTTCATTAATTAATATCATTAAGTTATATTTTTGCTGTTCATTTATGCTTAACTATTTTGAAAGAGACGAGTTGGGTTAGTTGGCTGGCCTTGTGTTCACGAGAGGCGCCATCACGACCAGTGCAGGGTTTGGGTTGTGACAATTTGGTATCAAAGCCTACGTTACTAGGTCTCACGAGTCATGAGCAGGTTTAGTAGTGTCTCGCGGACCGATACGGAGACGTCTGTATTTATCCTCGAGAGGCTGTAGAACCTTTAGGAAAACTTAAAATTCTTGAATTCTTATCGTGCGTATTTGATTCAGCTTGAAAAGAAACTGTTTAAATTCCTTCCACACGTTTGTATGCGCACATGAGCGCTCAGTATCAGATGCACCTTGATGGCTTGTGATTCCCCGATCGAGGGGCGAGATGTGATCTCTGTGAGTTTGATGTTGGGCCAGTCTAGAGGACTTGAGGTCGGATCTTTGCCTATGGCTTGAGCACCGAGGTGCTGATTGTGTGAGCAAGTGTTTTGAACTTATATGTTCGGCAGTGTCCCTATTAGAGGAAGTGACGGTTGAATAGTCATATGATGAGCATGTTAGTACTGCGGGATGTATCTATGTAACTTGGAAGTGACGAGGAAGGTCTGCTGGATGATAGATGAACTATTAAGTGTTTGATTTCCATTATGACTGGATGTGTAGCCCCGAGTGATGGGCGCGTGAAGAATCTTTTTGTGTCTCCTAGTTGGGAGTGAAGTAAATTTTATGTTACGGCATGCGTTCAGACTCAGGAAGACTAAGTGACTGCGGATGGTCTATGACGGTGGAAGGTATACAGAAATATTATATTGAGGCAAGCAGGTGGGTTATCTCCTGCGGAGCGATCTGAAGTGGTGTGATCCCTATATGTATGCTAGAAGATCTCATGTGTAATTGAAAAGTATGTGTTGAAATTTAAAATTTTGGGTCGCTTAAGAGAGTGGGCTTCACTTTTGCGGGGATGAATGCAAGAATTTCAGAAGATTTACAGTGCTGGATGATCTGTGTTTTCACAACTTGTAAATGATTTGAGTTTAATCTCACTATGGTATTGTGTCATCAATAGAGTAAAAGTGTTATGAGTTATTGAGCGTATCTTGATCTATGGCTTCGAGCCAATTGGGGGAGTCTGCTGTGAGCAGTTGATTGCACGGTTAGGTGCTATGTTGGTCCCAGTTTGGGGCATGCGAGTGAATTAGCTATGGTTAGAGTAAAGGAAAATTTTGACAAAGTTTGTAATACTTCATGGGCAGTGAGAGAATCACGGGATGTCTTAAGTTATTATTGGTAAATAACATAGAGTAGGAAGTTGCGTGGTTATATTAGGATGAGGATTTCATTTTGCTGTATCGGAGTGCCAATGAGGCACGGGTGGTTCTGTTCGTGGGTCAGGTAAATTGCAGTTTGAATAAGAGAGAATGATTTGCGAGAATGGTTCTAATGTGTTCAAGAGTCTGCGTGTATCAATTGAGTGTTCTAAAGTTGCATATGTGGTTAGAAACTGAGTTTCATTGGAAGATGTCAAGACTTGTGGTATTTCTATGTTAATTATAGGATTCTATGTATCAGTATCAGGAAAGTAAAGGAAACAGATTTAGATTCGCAGGAAGTTCTTCGGAGTAAAGTATTCTGGAATGTGGTGCTTCTAGGAATATGTGAGAGAGTATTCAGCGGCTTATGGATCTTAGTCAGTGTAGTTTTATGCTGGGGTCTCGTGTAGTGAATTTGGGTTAAGGAACTGTGGTGCTACAGCAAGGGGGAATACCAAGTTGATGATGAATCAGAAGGAAATCTAGATAGATGAAGTAGCTTGGTAGTAGACCGAATAGGTATAGAAAGGATATGATTAATTCTTTGTATGTGTTCAAGGTAAGGGGTGCTTACAGGTATTTTGCAGCAATGCTCATGGGTTTTGATGGCTTGCTTAGCTTGGTCTAGTTAGAAGGATTCAGTCCTGGCAGTTTAATTTATGCAAACGGAATCGGGAGAGTTCTTGTTGATTTCTACCGTGGTTGAAGATGTTCATTTTCTACGAATATGAGAGACATGGGATGTGTAATGATTTCTCTTCTAGATGGGATTAATGGAAGTTCTTGACTAGTTGAGCGCGTAGATGTCTGTGGCTTGAAAGGGAGATAAAAGTTTTCATGTTATCCTTAGATGGTATGGTATATGCGGTATGTTGTAAAGGACCGAGACGCGTGTACTAGGTTACATTTCAGTTCTGGAAGGAAGTTCATAAAACTCTTAGGCAATGGGTAGCCTCGGATAATCAAGGAAATGGTACTGCTAATTGGAAGTGATTTGACGAGAGTATATGTCTTAGAAAAAGGGTAATGTGATTAAACTGGTGATGTTTTGATAGCATTGCGGCACTTTCTTGTTGGATCGCCTTTTGATATTCGAGTTTCCTTGACACCATAGAAGAATTTTAGAATATCTTTCGTGGAATGAATGGATACCTGAGGTGTGATATGTATTCGGATGACGGAATTTGGGATCAGGTAGGGTTACCTATGTGCTACACGGAATTGGAGACCGGGAGTTCTCATATTTAGGCTATGTTGCGATTCTAGATCGTGTGTATCAGCATTATCTAGTGACTGCCGAGATTTGGAGGCCAAGCGGATCTTTCTTTGCTGGGTATGTTAGATTTTAGATATGATATTAGGGTGTTTCCGTATTATATTCTGGGCTATTGCGGTGAGATGGCTCTGTTGGCTATGTCGGGAGTACCACGGACATAGTGGCGATGTTCGACGGATTATATCTTATTGGGATTTTTATATTTTGAAGACCCAGCGGGCAGCTGGGAAGGATTTGTCTCCCTTATTTGGGCTCTTATGATGAGTGCTCTATCTTGAGTCGGCTTGGTTGGCTCCGAATGGCATTGTTGAGGGATGTATTGATTCGACCGTTGTTGAGCTTATCAGTGATCGGGGGGAGATCTATGAGTTACCTTCCTATGGTGAGATGTTATAGTTTGTTGGTTATAGGCACATATGATGCGGTTCAATTGGGGTTTTTTAGTGGGATTCAAGCGGGAAGGGTAAGTGAGCGATGCTTACTAAACGACGTATCGGTTATGTCCTATCGAGTTGCGTGGCGTATGTTATTTGTTTTTACCGTGGGTGTAATGATTTGCTTTGGTCCCAGACATCAAATTCTGTGTGGCTATCGAATTTTGAGCATAGTGACTTGGGGTGTTTCATGTGTACCAGTGTTTGGATAGGATCGTGCGTTGTAGCGAGGCTACGTTGAGATATGACCTTTCAGTGTAGACTCATGTGTTCTATTTCTATGATGTGAGATGAGGTCTCAGCTTTGTGTTGTGATGGTATCGGTGAGCTTGAGGTACAACTCTTTCGTTTGGGGTCATTTTCATGATTGAGTATATTCAGACCGTTTCTTATCGGTGTGCGAATTATAAAAGTTGTGGCTTGGGCCGGTATTGATGTGTCATGTCACCAGAGTAGTGTGTTGGATTTGAGGGGATCGTTGGGGTCATTAATAAATATGATCGGATTTGATTTCAGCTTGTTGGAAGGATAATATCGAGGATTGGCTCGAAAATCTGTTGTGGTATTAGCCAAAAAGGGAAGTGATTTCATGAATGGTTGACCTAAGAAATGGTTATGATTTATTGCGTGTTTCCTTTATCATTGGCAGTATGTGAAAGTGTTGGAATGAGACTTTAGCTGATAAGAGGTTTCATATCAATATTCGGTTGTTATGTGCAGCTACTGTGAATAGAAGTTGTCGTTTCGAGTGTTTGAGTTATGTGGTATGTCATATGATTGCACTTGAGGTTGTAGGTATGGGTTATTGCAGCTGGTTCGGGACTATTCAGAGTATAAATGTGAGGTTCTAACCTTGTGTGTGATTTCGGAAGTGAAATGTGGTTATATGATTTATGGACTAGACTGGATTGTGTGATTTTAGTTAAAATGCGTTATTGGACCTATATGACAAAGGGTGACGTGGGATCACCCCCGAGTATATGCATGGTAAGGTTATTCAGCGGTTGGTTGGCTTTTAGAACAGCTCTGGGTACGTCCGAGGACGAACGTGTGTTTAAGTGGGGGAGGATGCAACGACCTGACCAGTCGTTTTGAGCTTTTGTGCCTTGATAGCCAGTTCTTAGGAATGACTTGCCCCGTGTTATGTATTATGACTAATGTAGATCGTTGGTTTAGGTTTTCGAAAAATTTGGAATGAATTTGAAAGAACAGTTTCAGTTGAAAGCTTGGAATTTGAAAGGTTTGACCAAGAGTTGACTTATTTGTATACGATCTCCGATCAGATTTTTTATGATTTTGTTAGCTTCACAGGGTGATTTATGACTTAGGAGCGTGATCGAAATTGGTTTTGGAAGTCCGGTGTAGAATTAGGCTTGAATTGGCGAAGTAAGTATTTTGGCGATTTCCGGTTGATAGGCGAGATTTTGATCAGGGAGCCGGAATGGAATTTCAATAATTGTTGTAGCTTCATTATGAGATTTGTGATGTGTGTGCAAAATTTCAGGTCATTCGGACATCGTTTGGTTGGGTTTTTGATCGAATGCGTGTTTCAGAAATTTTAGAAGAACTTAGGCTTGAATCTGATGTGAATTGATGGTTTTCAGTGTTGTTTGATGTGTTTTGAGGATTGGAACAAGTTTGAACGAGGTTTTAGCATGTGTTGGTGCTTTTGGTTGAGGTCCCTGGGGCCTCGGGTGAGTTTCGGATGGTCTATCGGGTTATATTCTATGTTGAAAAGTTGCAGAAATTTGTCCCAGTAGTTGTAGCAATTTATCTCTTCGCGTTCGCATTAGTGTTCTCGCGTTCGTGAAGAGTAGGCGGAGGTGGATGTGAAATTTTCCTTCGCGTTCGCGTAGTAGGCATCGCGTCCGCGAAAAGGTGTGATCTTAGTGCATTGCGTTCACGGGTTCTTATACGCGTTCGCGTAGAAGGATTCGAGTCAGTGGATTTGAAGTGGAATTGTGCTACGCGTTTGCAGGTGTTCTGTCGCGTTCGCGTAGGAGAGGAAAGCTGAAGCATCGTTCGCAAGGTGAATCTCTCGTTCGTATAGGGTTAATAGTGGGAAATTAAATGTTGTGCTTCGCATTCGCGAGGCAGTAGCCGCGAACGCGATGAAGGATCTACAAGACCTGGGCCGAATGTTTTAAAACATTTCATCCGCGATTTTTGTGGCTCATTCACTTTTTGAGAGCTTTTTGAAGAAATTGAAGAGGGATTCAAGGAGTATCGATTGGAGGTAAGATTTTTGAAGTTAAAACTCGTTCTTATTGTGAAATCCACATAGAAATGCATGGAAATTAAGCCAAAAATTGAAGAATTAGGGCTTGGAATTTTGAAACTTAATTTAGGGATTTGAAGGACCATTTGAGGTCAGATTTGAGAACTTTTGGTATGTACGAACTCGTGAGGAGATAAGGAATTTGTTGAGGTTAAATTTTCTGATTTTCGAGAAGTGGGCCCGGGGTTTGGGTTTTGCAAATTTCGTAATTTTCAATGTTTTTCGATTCTTTCCGATTGGGTTATGTTCCCTTAGCCTATTGTGATATATTCGCTCTAATTTTGGATAGATTCGACGCACGTGAAGGCCGATTTGAGGGGCAAAGGCGTCGCGAGCTAGAGATTTCACCGGTTCGAGTTGAGTAATGATTGTAAATAATATCTTGAGGGTTTGAAACCTCGGATTGCACATCGTAGTGCTATACTGAGGTGACTTACACGCTGGATAGCGAGCGTGGGGTAGGCCACCGTTGGGGATTGTGACTTGGTCCGTCCCGATTGATGATTTTATCGCGTATTTGACTGGAACATAATTATTATTATCATGATTTGGGCTGATTTCCATATTTGGGCTTGTGCCAATTATTTGAACCCTTCGGGGATTTTTATCACTCTTTCCTCACTATTTGATATACTAACTACTTGAACTCAGTCCTGTTGATTATACTATTTTACAAATCAGCCGTTTTAATTGAACTTTGAGACTTAAATGATATTTTCACTGTTATTTGGGCTGAGCACTACTATTTTATTGATGCCCGAGGGGCTTATGATTTTTTCTGGACTGAGTGAGGCCGAGGGCCATATGTGAGGATATGCTGAGTGATGTGAGGAGGCTTTCAGGCCTCGAGTGTATTATGAGGAGGCTTTCAGGCCCCTAGTGTTATGTGAGGAGGCTTTCAGGCCTCGAGTGTGATATGAGAAGGCTTTCAGGCCTTGTTTATATGCCATGAGGTGGCTTGATATTGCGCTTGGGTCGTAAGAGGTCCCTCCCGGAGTCTGTACGCCCCCAGTGAGCACGGGTACCCATGAGATATGATACTGAGCCCGAGGGGCTGATACTGTTCTGAGTGATTGATATTGTGGCTGAGGGGCTGATACTGTTCTGAGCGATTGATGTTGAGCCGGAGGGACTGGTACTGTTTTGAAATGTTGCCCGAAGGGCAAACTTTTGTGTGTGCATCCTGTATATTTATTTGCCTTTTTACCTGTTATACCGTGGTATTTGTGCCCGAGGGGCGGATTTTTCTGTGCTTATCAGCACTAACTATTTTGAAATCATTTCGTAACTGTTAAAAGGATCATCTTCAAAAAAGAGATTTAAACTGAGCCAAGATATTTCTAAAGATTTCACAGTTTTCACTGTTTTTTCTCAGAGAATTGTACCCAACTTCTATACAGCCTGTTGGTTGCTTTACGTGATTTCTTACTGCTCACCTGTTATTTACCTTTATTACTCACTGAGTTGGAGTACTCACTTTACTCCCTGCACCTCGCGTGCAGTTGCAGGTATTTATTCACCCGGTAGCGAGTATTGGCTGCATGAAGGCAGAGTTGTAGAGGTTTAGTGAGGTGACTACCAGCGTTCGCAGCACCATTGTCTTTCTATGTTATTCATTATTCTTGTTTAGTGTATTTCTAGACTTGTAAAGTGGACATCGTATTCTTATAGATGCTCGTGACTTGTGACACCCCGATTAGGGCTGTGTTGGGTTGTACTTTCATTAACTAATATCATTAAGTTATATTTTTTATGTTCATTTATGCTTAACAATTTTGAAAGAGACGAGTTGGGTTAGTTGGCTGGCCTTGTCTTCACGAGAGGCGCCATCACGACCAGTGCGGGGTTTGGGTCGTGACAATGCAGTAGAAGATCAATTTTAACTTTGTATATTATATATATAGTAACACTAACATACGTAATAATTAATAAACTTGACAACAAACCTGTGTGATAGAAGGCCATTTGGTTAAGTATTCTTCTTGGTTGTAATTGGTGGTATGATCTTCTGATGATTCAAAAACTGAAAAATATTTTATTTTTACCATAAAATTTTGCAATCAACCTTTTATTTAGTTGATCAATATATTTATTTATGCTAGCTAATATAGTTTTTTAATTTCTATCGTACAATTTTCACAAATTGTATGATAGAAATATATTTTCCTTATTAAATTAATGCACTATTATTTCGAAATTATCTTTTATTATAAGCTCTTCTTCATTTCCGACATGAAGCAAGAAGTCACCGAATATTGGATCTGTTCTTACTTTATATTGCTTGTCGGTTGAATTTTTTTCATTTGAGGCCACAAGTTTAATTTTGGCAAGCTAGTTTTTACAGTCTCTGCTTTCGTAGATTTTAAAACTATTGGTAGTACTTGATAGAAATCCCCTTCCAAATCATTAATTTTTTACCAAACAGTTTGTTGATATTCAATATATCTCAAAAACTCCGGGCATCGGTTGGCACTTAGTCATAAAAGTTTCGTCCCATATTATCAATTTTGCTTTCCATATAAGTTTAGCAGCATTGCTCTGCTTTGATATATTTGTGATGGTTATTTCAGTTATTTGAAGAGGTATACTAATTCTAATGTGAGTGGCCCCATAATAAAATTATTGCTGGTACATTATTTTTTATTATTGCTAACAGTACCATGCCTTTTGATTGACATTTACAAGTAATGCATGACATAGAAATATTATTTTGATTTCATCGGAGGGATCTACAAATGGTAATCCTGCTATACCAGAGTCGGCTATTTATAATATAGTCTTGAAAGCTTGTTCTTGTTCAGGATTTAGGGTTGATTGTGCTTCAACGGACAAATGTATGATCATTTGATTCTCAATACTATACATTTTTTTAGTTTGTGTTCTAATATTTTTTAAATATATAACGCTCTTTTTATGGAATAAGATTATGTACGTTAAGATTTTTTTTTTAACTTAAAAAATAATTTTACTCATATAATAAATTTTGAAAAATAGTTAAATTAGATTCTCTTGCTAAATAATTAATTAAAAGATTTTATTGTTTGGTCTTAACATAAAAAATAATTTATTTTATTTTGATTCAGATTCTTACTTTTAGTCAAGATTTATTCTTAATTATAATATTATCCACCATAAATTTTATTTTCAAAGAGTAAAAAGATAGATCTGACATTTTACTTTTAGATCTTTATGTTTGCAGAATTTATTAGTGATATTGACTCTTGCCAACCATTTTACTTTTTCTTTCTCACACACTTATATTTTTAAATATTTTCTTAGTTGTTGATATTACGCGAAAAATAAATTAAAAATATACTATTTGAGTAGAAAAACAGTTCAAATATAATATACAAATATATTATGGGGATTTTTTCCCTTCAATTTCAATTCTTTTTACAATCCATTTAAAAGTACTTTTATCTTTTTTCTTGGTATTGGATGTTATGGAGTTGTAATATAGCCAATATGGAGGATTCTTATAAAATTAATTTAATTTATATATACTTTTAATAAGAATTTCATAGACACAATTTTATTAATTTTAAAATATTAAATATTAAAAAAATCAACATAGAATGTCTTGTAGTCCAAAAAAAGGTTATTTTATTATATCCTTTACCTATGAGTTCTTCTATTTAATATATTTAGAACTATTTTTGATATATCTGTAACGATCCGACTGGTCATTTTGAACTCTAGCGCGTCGTTTAGCAGTTTGAGGCCATGGGCAGCTTCATTTCTGGTATTATGACTTGTACACATGGTTGAAATTGAATTTCGGGAAGTTCAGAGTTGATTTGGAAAGAGAATTCTCATTTCGGAAGCTTTAAGTTGAAAGAATCGACTAAGATTGGATTTTTGAGTAAACGGCCTGGGAATCGGGATTCAAAGGTTCCAGCAGGTTTGTATAATGATTTCGGACTTAGGCTGTAACGACCCGACCCGTCGTCAGGGGAGTTACCACCCCGTTTCCCCCATTTTATGCTTCTATTTGTTTCATTATATGTATTTGGAGAATTTGAAGTAATTCGGATAGAGTTCAGTTAGAAATGAGACAATTAGTCTCTTTATGAGAAGGTTAGTTTGAAAAAGTCAACCGAATGTTGACTTATGAGTTAGAAAGCTCGGAATTGATTTTTGATGATTCAACTAGTTTCGGGGGATGATTTGTGACTTAGGAGTGAAGTCGGAATTCAATTTGGAGGTCCGGTGTAGAATTAGGCTTGAATTGGCCAAGGTTGAATTTTGGCGAAATTCCAGTTGATAGGTGATATTTTGATCCGGGAGTCGGAATGGAATTCCGAGAGTTGCAGTAGCTTCGTTAGGTGATTTCTGATATGTTTGCAAAATTTCAGGTCATTCGAACGTCATTTGGTTGGGTTTCAGACCGTATGTGAGTTTTGGAAGAATTTGATAAACTAGGCTTGAATCCGATGTGTTTTAATGGTTTTAGTGTTGTTGGACGTGTTTTGATGATTGGAATAAGTTCGTATGAGGTTATGGGATATGTTGGTAATTTTGGTTGAGGTCCCGGGTGCCTCGGGTGAGTTTCGGATGGTCTATCGGGAAGTTTGAGACTTGGTGTAATTGCAGAAAATTGCAGCAGCTGTAGCAGTGAAATTTGTTCATTGCGATCGCGAGGGTAAGGACGCGATCGCGTCGAAGGTTTTTGGGGAGCCTGAGTTTTGTTCTTCACGTTCGCATCCTAGGTGTCGCGTTCGCATAGTTCTGAGTTGGTGTTCTACGCGTTCGCATAAGAAGGGACGCGATCGCGTAGCTTGGGGAGGCAAGTCAACGCGATCGCATGGTCAATGTCGCAATCTCAAAAGGCAATTTTTGGGCATGGGAAATTTGTGCTTCGCGATCGCGTGCCTGGGGCCGCGATCGCATAGAGTAATCACTGGGCGTCAGAATAATTTTTAAGGGTTATTTCATCCGCAACCCATTCATTATTCCCACCATTTTTACTCTGCCAAGAGAGCTTTTTGAGCGATTTGAAGAGGGTTTTCAACGGATATTGATTGGAGGTAAGTCTCTTGACCAGAAAATACTATTTTATAGAAGAATCAACACTCAAATTCATGAAAGTGGGTAGAAATTGTGAAGAACTAGGGCTTGGTTTTTGAAAACAAATTTTTAGGATTTGAAAGGCCATACGAGCTCCGTTTTCAGCAAACATTATATATATGGACTCGTGGCGAGACGAGGAATCCGTTGGTGTGATTTTCAGAATTTTTTGAGAAGTGGGCCCGGAGCTCGAGTTTTGCCAACTTCGTGATTTTTAGCATTTTTCGAGTAATTTCGATTGGGTTATGTTTCTTTAGCATATAGTAATGTATTCGTTATGGTTTTGACTAGATTCGACGCGCGAGGAGGCGGATTCGAGAGGAAAAGGCATGGCGGACTAGTTTTGTGGCCGGCTTGAGGTGAGTAATAGATTTGGATGATGATCTAAGGGTTTGAAACCCCGGTATATCATACTGTGACACTATATTGAGGCGAGACACGTACTCTACGGCGAGTGCGGGGTCGTTTGTGATTGGAGGACTATGGCTTAGTCCGTCCGAGTGATGTTCATAATGTGCATTGACTAGAAATTGATTGGTAAACATCCTACTTGGATTGCTATGAGCATATTTGGGATGCGTGCCGATTATTTGGATCTCGTAAGGATTATTATCACTGTTTCCATGATATTAGCATGTTTTCACGATATCAGTCCTGAGATGAACACTGTCTAGTAATGATTAGTAAAATTCTGAGACTTTAAACACTAAATCTGTAATTTTTGGAACTTAAATGATAATTTTTACGGTGCCTGGTGGCTTGCATGCATACATATATATACACACCTGGACTGATGGTGGATCGGGCTGCACGCCGCAGCGAATGCTATGATTATATTGGTGGATAGGGCTGCACGCCGCACTATGATTATATTGCGCTTGGGCTGTAGGATCCCCTCCGGAGTCTGTACACACCCCTAGTGAGCGCCGTCAACGTTAAATGGATCGGTCTATGCGCCATAGCGGTCATGTGCATTGCATTGCATTCATGCATTGTTATTTACTTGTTCTACCTGTCATTACCTGTTGCTGTTTCATTGATGAATGTGTAGAAAAATTGGTTATAGCTTTGCATTGTGCTATATTTGGGATTTCTTACTGTCAGACATTATACATGCCTATTACCGCTGAGTTGGAAATACTCATTTTACTCCCTGCACCTTGTGTGCAGATTCAAGTACTTCGGGAGCCTAGTGGAGCTAGTTGCTGTTCTCCAGAGATTTCAGGAGTTGTCAAGGTAGCTACTTGACGTCCGCAGGACCCGACTCCTCCCCTATCCCTTTGTTATTTCCGTACTTTAGAACATATTTTTTTTCTAGGATTCTTGACTCGGTATTATTTAGAGGCTCTAGACTCATGACCCCAGGTCTTTGGGAGTTACAGTTTTTGTTAGAGTTTTGTATTGTTTTCATTTGAGTATTTCAGCTATGAGTATTGATATTTGATTTAAGTATTTAATTAATTGGTTTTGAGCTTCATGCTCGGTTTAGGGAGAGTGAATGGTCGGGCTTGCCTAGCATTAGTGTTGGGCGCCATCACGACCGGGTTTGGGGTCGTGACAAGTTGGTATCAGAGCCTAGGTTACTAGGCCTCATGAGTCATGAGCCGGTTTAGTAGAGTCTCATGGACCGATACGGGGATGCCTGTATTTCTCCACAAGAGGCTGCAGAACCTTTAGGAAAACTTCCCTTTTCTTGGAACTCTTATCGTGCGTACTTGATTCAGTTTGAGATATAACTCTTGAAATTCCTTCCGCGTGATTGTATGCACGAACGGGCACTCAGTATCATACGTGCCTCGGTGGATTTTGATTCCCCGATCGAAGGGCGAGGAGTAATCTCCGTGAGTTGATGTTGGGCCAGTCTGGAGGACATGAAGCCGGACCTTTGCTTATGGCTTGAGCACCAAGGTGCTGATTTTGTGAGCTGGAGTTATGAACTTATATGTTCAGTATTGTCCCAAATTGTGGGAATGGCTGCTGGATAGCTACGTAATGAGTATGTTGGTACTGTGTAGTGTGTATGACAGTGGAAGGTATACAAAAACATGAACTAAAGGTAAAGCTAATGGGTAATTGGCTTATGAGGGGAAACTATTTGTTATACTAGTTAGATAAGTCTGGGAGCTAAGATCGCTTCTGTAAATGTATTATGACGAAATCTATGTCGAGGAGCACACCGTGAACGTCGAAAACATTAAGGAGAGAATATGTTCCTACTTGGTTAAATAGCCTAATAATGGAGGGTTGAAAGGTATTTTCTATGTGTTATGATTCAAATAGGTGCAACGCATGTCCATGTATCAATTTTGATAGTATAATACATGTAATATTGAGATTGATGTTGTTGATATACATTATGATGCTTTGTCAAGTTGTGGATGTTTTGTTAGGATGGTTTTGTTGATTCTCTAGCAGGTGGATGGGCCCAATTACAAAGGGGACTCTGCCGAAATTTTTGGAAAATTTGGGACTTAGTAAAATTTGGTCGCCTAGAGAGTGGGCTTGACCGTTATGTGAGTGAATGCAAGAACTTCAGAAGAATTAAAAAAAAATCCAGATGATTTGAGTTTCCACAAGCTTATGAAAGAGCGAGTTCAATCTCACTATGGTATTACGACAGCAATGGAGCATATGCGTTGTGAGTATAGAGTGTTGTGATATATGGCTTCGAGCCAAGTTGGGGAGTTTGCTATTGGTTAGCGGATTGGTGGTTATGTACTATGTTAGTTCTGATTTGATGCATGCTGGTGAATCAGCTCTGGTCGTGGAGATTGGGCCGGGAATGGCACGAGTGAAGGGAAAATTTTGACAAAGATGTCATGAGCTCGGATGAGCAGGAAAGAAGTTTC
>MU665932.1:29220-124513 GCA_026770625.1 Nicotiana glauca
CTTGAAGTCGATGGATAGATTTAATGTGAATAATGGCTCTATATCAGGCCAGATGTGTGCATTTTAGTACGCGGTCCCCATGGAGAAGTAGTTAAGTTGATGCTTCATCAGCAGATATCTCGCGTAGTGATGCATTACTCCGTGTGATTTGTGAAATGGCCCGAGAAATTGCTTATGTGTTGAGAATCCGCGTTGGGATGAGGTTACCTGAGCAACTTGGCTCCTGAAATTCAGATTGTATATCGCACCTCGGATTGTGCATGAGTTTTGGTAGCTTATAACGCTATATGTAGATATTGTATGCACTCAGTATGCTTACGATCGGTACTCGGTATTTGTTGTATTAAGCANGGTATGTTATCTGGGTCAGGTTGCACGCCGCAACAGTGTGAAATCGAGTATATTTTTCTATACGCTATCTTTGTATGGCTTGCTACCTATTTTCCAAGGAAAGTCTGTATTAGTGCGTAGGATTTGGTAATTCCTTCCAGAGCTCGTTTTCTTTTGTATTGCGTTCGACTTGGTAGCCTATTGGCACATTGGGGCATCATACACGACTTATAATTATGTCTGAGTGGCCTATTGCCTGAGCAGTTCGTACTGGGTAAGACGAGATCATTGAATTTGAGATAAGTACAATCTTAGTATGTGAAGTAAATTAAAGATCTAAGACCATTGTTTGGCTCAAAATGAGGTGATAGTTCTTGCCAAGAGTATAGAACTAATGAATTGTTGTTTCAGTAGTAGTTATGAATGTGTACAAGTCTCATCCGTCATGTCAGTATTGTAAG
This sequence comes from Nicotiana glauca, assembly GCA_026770625.1. Taxonomy (NCBI): domain Eukaryota; kingdom Viridiplantae; phylum Streptophyta; class Magnoliopsida; order Solanales; family Solanaceae; genus Nicotiana; species Nicotiana glauca. Next base: position 30,012 of record MU665932.1, read on the forward strand.
AATTTGAACAAGACCTGTGTATGACATGCAGAGCACGGGATGTGTAGAGATTCCTCCTAAGTGATTAGATAAATTATTTTCGGATGATTAGGAAAATGATATTGCTAAGTGGAAGTGATTTGATGAGAGTATATGTCTCAGAAAAAGGTAATGTGATTAAACTGATTGTATTTCAGTAGTATTGCGGCATGTTCTTGTTGGGTCCACTAATGGTATTCGGGTTTGCTTGGTAACACAGGTAAATATCGAGTATATGTCGTGGAATGAAGGAGTATCAAATGTGTGCATGTATTCGCACGGTGGAAACTGGGATCAGGTATGATGATTTGTGTGTTATATGGAGTTTTGATGTACGGGCTATGTTGTGATGTTGGAATTCAGACTGGTTCTCTTAGTGTTGGAAGATTTTGAACTATTGCATTATGGGCTATGTCGAAAAATGCCACAGGCTGCGTGGCAAGGTGTATTAGACTATGTTCTAGTAGAATGGTTTATATTTCAAGGACCAGCGGATGGCTGGAAAGGATTGATGTTCTTGATTAGGACTTCGTGGCGGATGCCAGTGTAGAGGCTTCTACCATTGATTCAGTTCCAGTATTGAGGGACTGTTCGGAGGCATTTCTTGTGGCCAGACATATCGCCGGGTGAGATTATGGATTTCGATACTTAATTGGTGCCGGACACCGTATCGTATGGCTTTGGAAGGGGTTATAGTAGTGGAAGGAGCAGCTTCGGACTTCTTAGTATTGATTTCGTTGGCAGGACAGCGTGGCTATGTATGTAGCTTGAGTTAGCTTGGTTAGTCCCAAGTTGTATTGTTGAGGGACAGGTCAATTCGATCGTTATGGAACTTGTTAGTGAGCTGAGGAGATCTAGGAGTTACTTTTTCTGTGCTGTGAGGCGTATGATTTGCTGGTTATGGGCACACGTGGTGCAGTTCTATTAGGGGATTCATAGTGGAGGTCGAGCGGGAAGAGTAATTGCGTGTCGCTCGGTAAAATGGAGTGTCGGGGATGGCCTATCAGGTTGCGTATCGTGTGTTATCTGTTTCACCGTGGGTGTGATGAATTGCATTAGTGTTAGACATCAATTGTGTGTGGCTGTTGAATTTTGATTCACAGTGTCTTAAGGCGCTTCATGTGCAACGGTGTTGGGATAGGATCGCGTATTATAGTGAGGCTACGTGGAGTTATGAACTTTCGAGGTAGATTCAGCTGTTATATTTCTACGATACGAGACGGAGTCTCAGCCTTGTGTTGTAATGGTATTGATGAGCTTGAGGTACAGCTCTTTCGTTGGAGCCGTTTGTCCCGATTTAAGTCATTTATCATGAGTTGGGTATGTTCAGACCGCCCATTATCGGTGCGTTGATTATGCAAGTTGTGGCTTAGGCCTGTGATGAGGTGTCATATAACCAGAATGGTGTGTTGAATTCGAGGTGATCGTTGGAGTCATTAATAAATGCAAACAGATGTGATTTCAGCTGATTAGAGGGTCCATATCGAGGTTTGGCTCGGAAATCTGTTGTGGTATTAGTCAAGGGAAGTGGTTTCATGAATTGTTGATCTGAGAGATGATTATAATTTATAGCGTGTTTCATTCATCGTTGGCAGTATATGAAAGTATTGGAATAAGGCTTTAGCTAATAAGAGGTTCTTTGCCGGTAATTGGTTGCTAGGGACAACTGAGGTGAATAGAAGTTATAGTTTCGAGTGTTTGGTTTAGGCGGTATATCATATGTTTTCACCTGAGGGGTGCAGGTATGGGTTATTACAGCTGGTTTGGGCTTATTCTGAGTATAGATGTGAATTTCTGATCTTGTGTATGATTTTCGGAAAGTGCAACGTGGTTCTATGGTTATGGTTTAAATGGACGGTGAAAGTTCGGCTGTATTGTGTTATCGGGTCTATGCGAGATAGGGTGGCGAGGGATCACCCCGGGCATATGATTGGTAAGATCATTCAGCTACTGGTTGGCTTCTAGAACAACGCTCGATACGCTCGAGGACGAGCGTTTGTTTAAGTTGGGGAGGATGTAACGACCCGACCCGTCGTCACGGGAGTTACCGCCCCGTTTCCCCCGTTTTATGCTTTTATATGTTTCATTATATGTATTTGGAGAATTTGAAGTAATTCGGATAGAGTTCGGTTAGAAATGAGACAATTAGTCTCTTTATGAGAAGGTTAGTTTGGAAAAGTCAACCGAATGTTGACTTATGAGTTAGAAAGCTCGGAATGGATTTCCGATGATTCGACTAGTTTCGGGGGATGATTTGTGACTTAGGAGTGAAGTCAGAATTCAATTTGGAGGTCCGGTGTAGAATTAGGCTTGAATTGGCCAAGGTTAAATTTTGGCGAATTCTGGTTGATAGGTGATATTTTGATCCGGGAGTCAGAATGGAATTCCGAGAGTTGCAGTAGCTTCGTTAGGTGATTTTGGATATGTCTGCAAAATTTCAGGTCATTCGGACGTCGTTTGGTTAGGTTTCGGACAGTATGTGAGTTTTGGAAGAATTTGATAAACTAGGCTTGAATCCGATGTGTTTTATTGGTTTTAGTGTTGTTGGACGTGTTTTCATGATTGGAATAAGTTCGTATGAGGTTATGGGATATGTTGGTAACTTTGGTTGAGGTCCCGGGGGCCTCGGTTGAGTTTCGGATAGTCTATCGGGAAGTTTGAGACTTGGTGTAATTGCAGAAAATTTCAGCAGCTGTAACAGTGAAATTTGTTCACTGCGATCGCGAGGGTAAGGACGCGATCGCGTAGAAGGTCTTTTGGGGTTTGTTCTTCGCGTTCGCATCCTGGGTGTCGNGGGAAGTGGTTTCATGAATTGTTGATCTGAGAGATGATTATAATTTATAGCGTGTTTCATTCATCGTTGGCAGTATATGAAAGTATTGGAATAAGGCTTTAGCTAATAAGAGGTTCTTTGCCGGTAATTGGTTGCTAGGGACAACTGAGGTGAATAGAAGTTATAGTTTCGAGTGTTTGGTTTAGGCGGTATATCATATGTTTTCACCTGAGGGGTGCAGGTATGGGTTATTACAGCTGGTTTGGGCTTATTCTGAGTATAGATGTGAATTTCTGATCTTGTGTATGATTTTCGGAAAGTGCAACGTGGTTCTATGGTTATGGTTTAAATGGACGGTGAAAGTTCGGCTGTATTGTGTTATCGGGTCTATGCGAGATAGGGTGGCGAGGGATCACCCCGGGCATATGATTGGTAAGATCATTCAGCTACTGGTTGGCTTCTAGAACAACGCTCGATACGCTCGAGGACGAGCGTTTGTTTAAGTTGGGGAGGATGTAACGACCCGACCCGTCGTCACGGGAGTTACCGCCCCGTTTCCCCCGTTTTATGCTTTTATATGTTTCATTATATGTATTTGGAGAATTTGAAGTAATTCGGATAGAGTTCGGTTAGAAATGAGACAATTAGTCTCTTTATGAGAAGGTTAGTTTGGAAAAGTCAACCGAATGTTGACTTATGAGTTAGAAAGCTCGGAATGGATTTCCGATGATTCGACTAGTTTCGGGGGATGATTTGTGACTTAGGAGTGAAGTCAGAATTCAATTTGGAGGTCCGGTGTAGAATTAGGCTTGAATTGGCCAAGGTTAAATTTTGGCAAATTTCGGTTGAGAGTTGATATTTTGATCCGGGAGTCGGAATGGAATTCCGAGAGTTGCAGTAGCTTCGTTAGGTGATTTTGGATATGTTTGCAAAATTTCAGGTCATTCGGACGTCGTTTGGTTGGGTTTCGGAACGTATGTGAGTTTTGGAAGAATTTGATAAATTAGGCTTGAATCCGATGTGTTTTAATGGTTTTAGTGTTGTTGGACGTGTTTTGATGATTGGAATAAGTTCGTATGAGGTTATGGGATATGTTGGTAACTTTGGTTGAGGTCCCAGGGACCTCGGGTGAGTTTCGGATGGTCTATCGGGAAGTTTGAGACTTGGTGTAATTGCAGAAAATTGCAGCAGTTGTAGCATTGAAATTTGTTCACTGCGATCGCGAGGGTAAGGAAGCGATCGCGTAGATGGTTTTTTGGGAGCCTGAGTTTTGTTCTTCGCGTTCGCATCCTGGGTGTCGCGTTCGCATAGTTCTGAGTTGGTGTTCTACGCGTTCACATAAGAAGGGACTCGATCGCGTAGCTTGGGGAGGCAAGTCAACGCGATCGCATGATCAATGTCGCGATCGCATAAGGCAATTTTTGGGCATGGTAAATTTGTGCTTCGCGATCGCGTGCTTGGGGCCGCGATCGCATAGAGTAATCACTGGGCGTAAGAATAATTTTTAAGGGTTATTTCATCCGCGACCCATTCATTATTCCACCATTTTTACTCCGCCAAGAGAGCTTTTTGAGCGATTTGAAGAGGGTTTTCAACGGGTATTGATTGGAGGTAATTCTCTTGAATAGAAAACACCATTTTATGGAAAAATCAACACTCAAATTCATGAAAGTGGATAGAAATTGTGAAGAACTAGGACTTGGTTTTTGAAAATGAATTTTTAGGATTTGAAAGGCCATACGAGCTCCGTTTTCAGCAAACTTTATATGTACGGACTCGTGGCGAGACGAGGAATCCGTTGGTGTGATTTTCAGAATTTTTCGAGAAGTGGGACCGGGGCTCGGGTTTTGCCAACTTCGTGATTTTAGCATTTTTCGAGTAATTTCGATTGGGTTATGTTTCTTTAGCATATAGTAATGTATTCGTTATGGTTTTGACTAGATTCGACGCGCGAGGAGGCGGATTCGAGAGGAAAAGGCATGGCGGACTAGTTTTGTGGCCGGCTTGAGGTGAGTAATAGATGTGGATGATGACCTGAGGGTTTGAAACTCCGGTATATCATACTGTGATACTATATTGAGGCGAGACACGTACCCTATGGCGAGTGCGGGGTTGTTTGTGATTGGAGGACGATGGCTTAGTCCGTCCGAGTAATGTTCATAATNTTTGGGCTGCGTGCCGATTATTTGGATCTCGTAGGGATTATTATCACTGTTTCCATGATATTAGCATGTTTTCACGATATCAGTCCTGAGATGAACACTGTCTAGTAATGATTAGTAAAATTCTGAGACTTTAAACACTAAATCTATAATTTTTGGAACTTAAATGATAATTTTTACGGTGCCTGGTGGCTTGCATGCATACATATATATATACACCTGGACTGATGGTGGATCGGGCTGCACGCCGCAGCGAATGCTATGATTATATTGGTGGATACGGCTGCACGCCGCAGCGAATGCTATGATTATATTGCGCTTGGGCTGTAGGATCCCCTCCGGAGTCTGTACACACCCCTAGTGAGCGCCGTCGGCGTTAAATGGATCGGGTTATGCGCCATAGCGGTCATGTGCATTGCATTGCATTCATGTATTGTTATTTACTTGTTATACCTGTCATTACCTGTTGCTGTTTCATTGATGAATGTGTAGAAAAATTGGTTATAGCTTTGCATTGTGCTATATTTGGGGTTTCTTACTGTCAGACATTATACATGCCTATTACCGCTGAGTTAGAAATACTCATTTTACTCCATGCACCTTGTGTGCAGATTCAGGTACTTCGGGAGCCTAGTGGAGCTAGTTGCTGTTCTCCAGAGATTTCAGGAGTTGTCAAGGTAGCTACTTGACGTCCGCAGGACCCGACTCCTCCCCTATCCCTTTGTTATTTCCGTACTTTAGAACATATTTTTTTTTTGAGGATTCTTGACTCGGTATTATTTAGAGGCTCTAGACTCATAACCCCAGGTCTTTGGGAGTTACAGTTTTTGTTAGAGTTTCGTATTATTTACATTTGAGTATTTCAGCTATGAGTATTGATATTTGATTTAAGTATTTAATTAATTGGTTTTGAGCTTCATGCTCGGTTGAGAGACAGTGAATGGTCGGGCTTGCCTAGCATTAGTGTTGGGCGCCATCACGACTGGGTTTGGGGTCGTGACATAGGCGTATATCCGGATCTGGTTTTGGAAGACCCGGGAACATTTTGGCACCTAATGTGAAAGTTAGCATTTTGGAGGAATTTCATAAGTTTGGGGTGGAAGTGCATTTCAGTGTTATCAATGTCCATTCTGGGAATTTCTCCGTATGGTGATTCTGACATTGGGAGAGTGATCGGAAGTGAATTCGGAGGTCCATGGGTCATTTTGGAGCCACTTGCCTAAAAATAGGAATTTGAAGGTTTTTGAGAAGTTTGATCGGGAGTGGACTTTTTGATATCGGGGTCGGATTCCATTTTCAAAAGTTAGAGTAGATCCGTAAGGTCGAATATGACTTGTGTGAAAAATTTGAGGTCAATCGGAGGCGATTTGATAGGTTCCGGCATCGAATGTTGAAGTTTGAATTTCTCAAGTTCATCAAGTTTGATTTAGGGTGTGATTCGTGATTTTGGGATTATTTAGTATGATTTGAGGTCTCGAGCAAGTCCGCAATGTATTTTGAGACTGGTTGGTATGATTGGTTGGGATCCCGGGGGCCTCGGGTGGATTCCGGGTGGTTAATAGATCGAATTAGAATTTGGAGGAAGAACTGAAGTTGCTGGTTGCTGGTGTAACCGCACCTGCGAAACTTGGGTCGTAGGTGCGGAGCCGTAGAGGCAGCCCTTGTATCATAGAAGCATAGAATGGTTGGTCTTGGCTGGAGGCGCAGGTGCGGCATATCTTCCGTAGATGCGGACTGAGAAAGCGGTAAAGGCTCCACAGAAGTGGACTTGAGCGAGTTGGTTGAGACCGCACCTGTGATGGTAATTTCAGCAGGTGCGGAAATGCTGGAGGCAGTGTTTCTTTCAAAAATCAAGAGATGGTCATTTTTCTCCCATTTTCAGTTGGTGTGGGCGATTTGGAGAGCTTCAAGTAGGGTTTTTCATCATCAACAACAAGGTAAGATAACCCTACCTATCTTGAGTCAAATACCTCGATTATGTATGAGTTTTAACATGTAAATTGGTTGAAATTTGGGGGTTTGAGGAAAACCTAGAAAATTTAGTATTCTTGGATTTTGACCACGATTTTGGTCATGAAATTAAGAGGAAATTATATATTTGAGTTCATGTGGTTATGGGTAAACTTTATATTCAAAATTTTTTGAAATCCGGGCATGTAGGCCCGGGGGTGATTTTGTCAATTTTTTGGCCGAGGTTAAGAATTGTTATAAATTGGATTAATATGAGTAGTTGATCGTATATTAATGGATTTGCGTAACTATTGGCTAGATTTGGAGCATTGTGCATCCAATTGAGTCTTTGGAAAGGCGTGGAAGGCCGGTTATGGAACTTCGGAGCGAGGTGAGTCTCCTTTCTAACCTTGTAAGAGGGAATTGTCCCCATAGGTGAGTTAATTGAACATGTGTGATGTTATTTGTGGGGATACATACGCACGAGGTGATGAGAGTCCGTGCGTAGCTGCTATTATGCCTATGTCCGGGTAGTCTTGGACCCAAAAGCATGCTTACTTGTAATAATTATAACTATATTGATGGTTTAATTTGCTTAAATCATATCAAAGTGGCAAATGATTTTTTCTAAAAGAGTTAAACTTCATTTTTCTTGACTTGTAAAAGAGAAATGTACACCTCCTTGAACAATTGTTTCCTAAATGAAGTATTGATTGACTGTTTGAATATGTGTTTCTATGTGTACTTGCGTCGCATGTATGATTCGCGAGCAGAGTGATTGTTTATTTATGTTTGACCGCGTCGCATGTATGATTCTCGAGCGGGGTAATATATGCATCAATGGTTCGCGCCATTCGACCCTCTGGCAGTGCACATTACAAATATTGTTGGATCGAGCCGTACGACCTCGGCATGAGTTGCGTATGCTTGTATTGCTTGCCTTGAAATTCATTAAAGTTGATATTGTCACTACTTGACTTGAGAATAAATGTATAATTGATGAAAACAAAATTTTGAAATTTCTCGTTGAATAAAGGAATTGATTACTTGTTTCATTCTGTTGAATTACGGCCATGCTTTATAAAGATCCTGGATTTTATTATATTAATTGTGTATCATCATCGGACCACTAGTAAGTGTCGAAGTTGACCTCTCGTCTCTAATTCTTCGAGATTAGGCGGGATACTTACTGAGTACACATTGTTTTCGTACTCATGCTACACTTGCTATGCATTTTTGTTGCAGAGGCACATGCATCTCTAGCGGTCTACTGGGTATAATAGCATGGTAGATACGGATACTTAGGTGAGTTGTACTTCTCGAGACGACCCGTAGCCAGCAGAGTCTCCTTTAGATTTCCATATTTACTTTCTATCTTATTTGTATTTTGGTTGTTGTATTGAATTGTTTCTTAGAGATAGTTCATGCACTTGTGACATCGGGTTCTGGGATGGTTATGGTTATGAGATTGTTCAATATTAAAATTTGCTAAAGACTTCATCTTATTTCAGTGAAATTTCATTACTTACTGTTTAATATATAAAAGGAATGATTTCAATAAGTCCTAAAATGAGAATTTAATTATGTTTCTTGGTGTTGGCTTGCCTGACAACGTGTCCAGTGTCATCACGACCCTTAGTGGATTTTGGGTCGTGACAACATGGTATCAGAGCCTCAGGTTCCCTTAGGTCTCACGAGTCATGAGCATGTCTTTTAGAGTCTCGCGGATCGGTATAGAGATGTCTGTACTTATCTTCGGGAGGCTACAAGGTTGTTAGGAGTACTTCCCTTTTGATTCCTCATCATGCGGTTTGATTCCTTTGAGGCTTATGCCTTTATTTTCTTCCTATTCAATCTTATGCGATGAGGAGCACTTATTATAAATCAGGAATTGAGAAATTTTAAAGGTACTACGGAGGTGGTACGTGATGCTTCTCCCGGTGTAGTTGATTTGACTATTATCGTCGCCTTGTGGAAAGGTATTCTATCATTTTAGCTCAGTAGTCATACTTCTGAGAGCTCTAGGCTAGGCACAAGCCATGATGCTTATGAACGGTTGTCGCACGGTATTGATATGATGGCAGGGTGCTTGCCTACGTGTCGGGGCAGTGAATGACTTGATGGGAGGTTTACTCAGTGCATGATTTAGTGATTCGGTATTTTATTCCTGGTAGGGAAGAGCAATCGGGCTAAGAATGTTCAGCTTTGTGTTGATGGAGTAACGAGGCTTAGTATTTGCGAGCGGGGTGGAATTTTCATCTGTGATGAGGTGTCATTGTCCTTGTTGAATGTACTAAGTTTGTCAGTGTTAGACCTACTATAATTCGCCTTTGGGGTAAGATATTGTAAGATAGTATTGGAGAAGCGGCTATCAGAGATCGCGGGGTGCGGTGGTTCAAGATTGAATATGTATTTCTAATGCTAACGGCTCGAGAAGGATGATCTTTGGAAAGGTTTAAAAGTTAGTCACGGTCTGTTGGCTCAAGTTCTATCGAAATAGATTTTGACCTAAGGCATTAGCTGAGTAGCAAAGGATCACGGTGGTTAAACTTCTAGAAGGACAGGTGTAAGAAGTGGAGGTCGAGTAGTTCCTTTAAAGAAGGGAGTCTGCCCAAAGTGGGAGAGTGGCAGAGTAGTATGTGGATTCAGTGGCTGGTTCTATGGACTTAATTTGAAATATGACTATTATTCGGCGGGGGATTTGATATGATGAAAAGGAGATGCTTGATATGAAGGAGGATACAACATAATTTTAAATTGGAAGATGTTGCCGCATATTTAGTTGATATCCATGAGGAGTGAATAGACTTGTGCAATTGGTGAATGAGAACGGGCTCAGGTGGGTTCTTTCCTATGAGCATTCATTGGTCGCATGGTTGGTGAAGCTCCTGCAAAGGATTCTACCGGCTATCCAGTAAGAGTACTAATATGTAAATGTTGCTAGAGATTCAGAGTGTTCATGAAATGCTAACGGAAGGATTTCGAGGAATCTGGCGGTTTAATTGCGCAAGGTTATGTTAATAAGAGATAAAGAATCTTGGTGGGTTCCAAAGTTGTGTAATAGTGGCTTCAAGCTAGGTGGAAGATTCCCACTGCCTGCACTTGGATTTCATGTCATCTATTTATGAGATTTCCAGTTATTAGTATATTGATGGGTTATTTAAGCTAAGGGAAAAAGAACATAAGAGGTAATTTGAGCAAAGGAAGTGTTAAGGGTGTGCTAGGGCTGGCCTCATTGACTCATGTTCAGATTTGGGGAAGGATTCAGGATTTATGCCTTGTGTAGATGCGGGTTTTAGGGAAAGTGATTCGGCCGGGTGCTTCGTCGAGAGGGTATTCATGTGCTAGAAGATTCATGGAGTTGAGTATATTCGGTACCAAATTAGAGTGGGTGGCTCTCAACAACGGTCCTAGTAGATTCAAAGGTTAAAAATGCGGTGCCTAATGATTCAAGCCCGAGGTATGTTTAAGGATCGAGTTTGTGAAGCAGCTTATGGTAAGGGGAAGAATGCCCTATGATGTTTTGGCTTGCAGTGTAGCATAGGGAGGAAAGGGAGAGAAGGACTTCAAATTCGTAAAGGAAGTACCAGAATGGATGTACCAATCAATATGCGAATATGTGCACAAGGAAGGTATGAGATGGTTCATGGGATTTGAGACAACAGGGTCTAGTGTTACAAGGCCACTCGAGTTGAGTGCATTATGTGTTGAATGAAGTTATTATTATTCTAAGGCAATTAAGGATAAAACGAAAGAGGTTGGATTGGTTAGCCATGGTTGAGTTGGCATACTGGTGGCAGTGATCAGTTTTTTCAGTGTGATTTAAGTTATGCAAGTGATTTGTGATGCTACATATGAGGCTTGACGGCTATTGAAATTGAATCCATTTGGAAGTATTCCAGTATTATGACCTGCTATGTGTAGCCGGATCCCGAAAAGGTTTGGCCACTATTTTAAGAATTGCAACTTCTACGGTTATGAGAATTCGCTCGTGTGTTGCTACGGTGCTCTTGGAATGAGTTAAGTAAAAATTTCCCATGTGATGAAGTGTTTACCATGTTAGTGGTTCAGGAGTCGTGATGAAATTCTTGTACTGTCGCATGCTGGCTTGTTAGGTGCAGTGAGCAGTAAGAAGTTTGAAGGTAAGGATCAAGGTTGCGGTTTGGTGTTCGCAAGGACGTCACGAGCCCGGATGAGCATGAAAGGGATTTGAATGTTTAGAGTAAGCTGGCATTTGTCTTAAGTGTCACCCGAGATCGGTGATTTCTGAAAGAGGCTTTGCATCCTGGTTATGGATTCTTGATCGCTTTTCTGCATTAGTGTAGCCGGTGGCATGGATATACAGACTTGTTATCTGTTACGGAAGGTCGTGGGAGCGTGTTCCACAGGAAGGTTGTATAAGTGTGGCATGTAGTCACTTGATTGATTGAAGAATAAAACCAAGTATGAAGATTGTGGTGATATCATTAATTTAAGAATCTATTCCTTGAGGGCACTCGGTTTATTGGGTCATGGACCGTGGAGGATTTCTTCGGTTATGATGGTTATTCTTGTGTGTTATGGGAAGGAGGGGTTATTATGGACCCAGAAAGAATTATTGTCCTAGTTCGGTAAGATCAAAATCGTCTTGAGGTCTGCGAATGGAATTAAATATGAATATGTGCTCTATATCAGGCCGAATGTGTTCATTTCAACATAGCTCTCCTTATGGAGGAGTATTCGGACGTTGGATGTTAATTCATCATCGGCTATCTCATGTAATGCTATATTGTGTCGTATGAGTTGCGAAACAGCTTGGTAAGTTCTTATGTGTTGAGGTTCCGTGTAGCGATGGTGTTATTTGAGCAGTATGGCTATTTAGTTTCAGAACATATATCGTACCTCAATTGTTTGAGTTTGTTATCTTATGGCGCTATGTGTCCCCTCATGGATGGTATTATGCACTTAGCGTCCCTATGACCGATATTCGGTATTTTATTGTAATGAGCAATTCAGCTCGGTGTGAAATCTCCTTATGTAAATTTTACGTGTGGATCAGGTGGCACGCTACCATGGGTATGTTGTTTGGATCGGGTTGCACGGCGCAACAGTATGATGTGTAGTGCATTTTTCTGCATTCTAATTTTTTCTGTGTTTTGTTTTCCATTTTTTTGAGAAAAGTCCATGTTAGCAGCGTGAGCTGAGTAGTCCCTTCCAGAGTTCGATTTCCTTATGTATCATGTTCGAACTGGTTGCCTATTGGCACGTTGTGGCATCATATGATACTTTTGGTCATGTTAGTGGGGCTTGTTGCCTGAACAGTTTGTACTGGGTAAGACAAGGTTATTGGATCTAGGATCAGTTTGATCGGATTGTATGAAGTATATTGAAGAGCAAGGATCATTATTTGGTTCAGAATGAGGTAATGTCCTTGTCAGGAATGTAGCCTCAATGATTGTTGACCCAACAGTTGGTTATGAATCTCTACATGTCTCTTCCGTCGTGGTAGTATTGAAAGAGTTGGAACAAGACTTAAATGTATCATGAGGTGCATTGTCAGCATCAAATTGGGGGAAAGTCGGCCATTGTGGTCAGGGAATGCTATTAAGGTCCTATAAATGACGTGGTGCATAGTATGAATTCAGCAAAGGTATATAATCTTGTATCGGTGCATCATGTGGTGATTGATACGGTGTTCGTATGTTGAAAGCACGCCTGGCTGAGAATTTTGGATGTTAAAACTAAGCTCTAAGGCTCATTTGTTTGAATAAAAGAGAATATCTTCAGATTTTCTCAAGCTAGCATGATCAACTGAGTTGTGGTAGCACGGGTAGGTGCACAAGGTGTTTAACTGTGATTTCAGACAACTCCAGCGCAGTTCTTAACTGTTCGAGGACGAACGTATGTTTAAGTGGGAGAGAATGTAATGACCCGAATGGTCTTTTTGAGCTCTAGTGCATCGTTCAGCAATTTGTGACCATGGGCAGCTTCATTTCTGGTATTATGACTTGTACGCATGCTCGGAATTGAATTTCGGAGTTGATTTGAAAGAGAATTCTCATTTCGGAAACTTTAAGTTGAAATAATCGACTAAGATTAAATTTTTGAGTAAACGACCTGGGAATCGGGATTCGAAGGTTCCAGCAGGTTCGTATGATGATTTCGGACTTGGGCGTATGTCCGGATCGGGTTTTAGAACACCCGGGAAAGCTTCGGCACCTAATGTGGAAGTTAGCATTTTGGAGGAATTTCATAAGTTTGGGGTGGAAGTGCATTTCAGTATTATCAATGTCCGTTTGGGATTTTGAGTGTGGGAATAGCTCCGTATGGTGATTCTGGCATTGGGAGCATGATCGGAAGTGAATTCGGAGGTCCGTGGGTCATTTTGGAGTCATTTGGCTAAAGATAGGAATTTGAAGGTTTTTGAGAAGTTTGACCGGGAGTTGACTTTTTGATATCGGGGTCGGATTCCATTTTCAAAAGTTGGAGTAGGTCCGTAAGGTCGAATATGACTTGTGTGAAAAATTTGAGGTCAATCGGAGGCGATTTGATAGGTTCCGACATCGAATGTTGAAGTTTGAATTTCTCAAGTTCATCAAGTTTGATTTGGGGTGTGATTCGTGATTTTAGCGTTGTTTAGTATGATTTGAGGCCTCGATCAAGTCCACAATGTGTTTTGGGACTGGTTGGTATGATTGGTTGGGGTCCCGGGGGCCTCGAGTGGATTCCTGGTGGTTAACGGATCGAATTAGAATTTGGAGGAAGAACTGAAGTTGCTGGTTGCTGGTGTAACTGCACCTGTGAGACTTGGGCTGCAGGTGCGGAGCCGCAGAGGCGGCCCTTGTGTCGCAGAAGCGGAGAATTGCTGGGCTTGGCTGGAGGCACAGGTGCGGCGTATTTTCCACAGAAGTGGTCAAGGTTCCGCAGAAGCGGACTTGAGCGAGTTGGCTGAGACCGCACCTGCGATGGTAATTTCAGCAGGTGCGGCTGGTGCACCGCAGGTGCGAAAATGCTGGAGGTAGTGTGTTCTTTTAAAAATCGGGAGATGGTCATTTTTCTCCCATTTTCAGTTGGTGTGGGTGATTTGGAGAGCTTCAAGTGGGGTTTTTCATCATCAACAGCAAGGTAAGCTAACCCAACCTATCTTGAGTCAAATACATCGATTATATATGGGTTTTAACATGTAAATTGGTTGAAATTTGGGGGTTTGAGAAAAACCTAGAAAATTTAGTATTCTTGGATTTTGACCACGATTTTGGTCATGAAATTAAGAGAAAATTATATATTTGAGTTCGTGATGGATAAACTTTATCTTCAAAAAATTTCGGAATCCGAGCACGTGGGCCCGAGGGCGATTTTGTCAACTTTTCGATCGGGGTTAGGAATTATTATAAATTAGATTAATATGAGTAGTTGATCGTATAATAATGGATTTGCGTAACTATTGGCTAGCTTTGGAGCATTGTGCATCGAATTGAGTCTTCGAAAAGGCGTGGAAGGTCGGTTATGGAACTTTAGAGCGAGGTGAGTCTCCTTTCTAACCTTGTAAGAGGGAATTGTCCCCATATGTGAGTTAATTGAACATATGTGCTGTTATTTGTGGGGACTACGACGCACGAGTTGACGAGAGTCCGTGCGTAGCTGCTATTATGCCTATGTCCGGGTAGTCTAGGACCCAAAATAATGCTTACTTGTAATAATTGTAACTATATTGATGGTTTAATTTGCTTAAATCATATCAAAGTGGCAAATGATTTTTTCTAAAAGAGTTAAACATCATTTTTCTTGACTTGTAAAAGAGAAATGTACACCTCCTTGAACAATTGTTTCCTAGATGAAGTGTTGATTAACTGTTTGAATATGTGTTTCTATGTATACCTGCGTCGCATGTATGATTCGCGAGCAGGGTGATTATTTGTTTGTGTTTGACCGCGTCGTATGCATGATTCGCGAGCGGGATAATAGATGCATCTATGGTTCGCACCAATTGACACTCAGTACATATTTTAAATATTATTGGATCGGGATGTACGACCTCAGCATGAGTTGCGCATGCTTGTATTGCTTGCCTTGAAATTCATTGAAGTTGATATTGTCACTCTCTGACTTGAGAATAAATGTATAATTGATGAAAAAGAAATTTTAAAATTTCCCTTTGAATAAAGGAATCGATTACTTATTTCATTCTATTTAACTACGGCCATGCTTTATAAAGATCCTGGATTTTATTATATTAATTGTGTATCATCATCGGACCACTAATAAGTGTCGAAGTCGACCTCTCGTCTCTACTTCTTCGAGATTAGGCGGGATGCTTACTGAGTACATGTTGTTTTCGTACTCATGCTACACTTGCTGTGCATTTTTGTTGCACAGGCACATACATCTCTAGCGGCCTAGTGGGCGTAGTAGCATGGTTAATACAGAGACTTAGGTGAGCTGTACCTCTCGAGATGACCCGCAGCTAGTAGAGTCTCCTTCAGATTTTTATATTTACTTTATGTCCTATTTGTATTCCGGGCAATTGTTGTATTGAACATCCTAGTGATAGCTCATGCACTTGTGACACCGGGTTTTGGGATGGTTATGGTTATGAGATTGTTCAATAGTAAATTTGCTAAAGACTTCATCTTATTTCAGTAAAATTTCATTAGTTACTGTTTAATGTATAAAAAAGGAATGATTTCAATAAGTCCTAAAACGAGAATTTAATTAAATTTCTTGGTGTTGGCTTGCCTGATAGCGTGTCCGGTGCCATCACGACCCTTAGTGGATTTTGGATCGTGAAAATATCAATATTGTATTCGTGCTTTTATAATAATATAGGCTCTCTTTTTTCTTTAAATAGATTTGGACAATATAATACATTCTCAAATTAAATTAGTAATAGGACATTATAATACGTTTTTAAATTAAATTAGTAATAGAAATTTTTAACGTGGAAAACAATTATACTAATAAGATCCCTAACTTGTAGTATTATGTCCTAAAACTAATAGGATTACAAGGCTAATGTCTAGAATTCCAGTTATGTCCTTTTAATGTGAGTAAATGCTTAATGTTATAAGGTTATTTTTGTAAACTGACATTGTATTCATGCTTTTATAATAATATAGATACATAATATGTCACGACCCAATTCCCAAACCCAGTCATGATGGCGCCTCTCACGAAGACAAGGCCAGCCAGAACAATGCAAACACCTCTTTTAAAGCAGTTAATCAACGTTAACAATTCTAACACATGCTTAATATAGCCAATAATGTGGAACAGTGATAATAACAAGGGAAACCATCTCGATACAGCCCAAACCGGGGTGTCACAAGTCATGAGCTACTACTGAGTTTGCTATAAGTCTACAAAGTGTAATATTCGATACAATAGTCTGAAGAAAATACAAATGACATAAGATAGGGGAGACACGGGCTGCGGACGTCAACAGCTACCTCGTAACTCCAACTCACTGCCTGGTCTAGAAGGAATCAGTGCTCAGGTGCAGACTCTGCTATGCCTGAATCTACACACATGGTGCAGGGAGTAATGTGAGTACTCCGACCCAGTGATAATAACAATAAATAATAATCGAAGGCATGAAAACGCATAAATGCACAAGGCAATTCTATATCAGGCAGTAAATCACTTAAAACAGTAAAACAGTAGAGAGTCAAATGAAATCTCCTTTTAAAAATAGGTAAATCAGGTAAAATGTAAATGGTGAGTAGAAATCTACCCCTCGGGCCCAGTATCAATCGCTCACAGTATCAGCCCCTCGGGCTCAGTCTTAGTCACTTAGCATAATATCAGCCCCTCGGCCTTACTCTCAAATCATATGGGTACCGCGCTCACTGTGGGTGTGCAGGCTCCGGAGGGGCCCCTTACGGCCCAAGAGCTATATCAACATAAGGCCTGAAAGTATTCTCACATCACTCATAAGGCCTGAAAGCCTCCTCACATCACTCAGAAGGCCTGAAAGCCTCCTCACGTCACTCAAGCCACCTCGTGGCATATAAATGTATCTCAGACCCTCGACCTCACTCAGTCCAGAAAACATCATAAGCCCCTCGGGCATCAATAAAATAGTAGTGCTCAGCCCAAACAACAGTGGAAATATCATTTAAGTCTCAAAAATTCAATTAAAGTGGCTGAGTTTGTAAAACAGTATAATCAACAAGACTGAGTTCAAGTAGTATATCAAATACTGAGGAAACAGTGATAAAAATCCATGAAGGACTCAAGTAGTTGGCATGAATCCAAAAATATGGAAATAAGCCCAAATCATGTTGATAACAAACACATCTCAGTTAAATACGCGGTAGAAACATCAATCGGGACGGACCAAATCACAATCCCCAGTAGTAAATAACCATGCGCTCGTCATAAAGCGTGTGTTTCACCTCAATATAGCACTACGTTGTGCAAATTCGGGGTTTCAAACCCTCAGAATATCATTTACTATCATTACTCACCTCAAACCGGCCAAAATCCTAGCTCGCTATGCCCTTGCCTCTCAAATCGGCCTCCTCACGCATCGAATCTGATCAAAACCACAACGAATACATCACAATAGGCTAAGGGAACATAACCCAATCGAAAAGAATCGAAAACATCGAAAATCACAAAATTTGCAAAACCCGAGCCCCGGGCCCACTTCTCGAATTCCAAAAAAATTTACATCAACGGATTACTTATCTCGCCACAAGTCCATACATACCAAGAACTCCCAAATCCGAGCTCAAATGTCTCATCAAAACCCAATTTGAAATGTCAAAACTCAAGCCCTAATTCTTCCCCCTTTTGATAAATTTTCATGAATTTTTAGATTGATTCTACAATTAAATCATGTTTTTAGGTCATAGAACTCACCTCCAATCAATCCCAGTCGAAACCCGCTTCAACTTCTCCCAAAAAGCTCTCAATATGCTTAACAATGGTGGAAAATGGCTTAACCTCGCAGAATGAAATGTTTTAAGAAGCCTTTCTGCCCAGCTGGTATTTACACTATGCGAACGCGGTCAAACCTCCACGTTCGCGATGAAAAAAATTTACGTTGAACAAAGTTACTCTACGCGAACGTGGTGCCCAACCCGCGATAGCGGTTCCTTGACTTCTCAACTTAACGCGAATGCAGCCTACATGTGCGAACGCGAAGAACAAAAGTGCTAGGCCCTCAACTTCAACTATGCGAACGCGAACGCACCACCGCGAACGCGATGCACGAGAAATTACCCTTTCTCGATCGCGGTCCCTATATCATGAACACGTAGAACCAAGCTCACCCCTACCAAAATTCATCTATGCGATCGCGGCCCTTGGCTTGCGATCGCGAAGACCAAAAATGCCCTGCACAGCTGCTGCAATTTCTGCAATAACCCATAGTCCAAAACTTCTCGTTTAGCCATCCGAAATCACCCTAAGGCCCCCCAGACCTCAACCAAAAGAACGAACACCTCCTATAACATCATTCAAACTTGTTCCAATCATCAAAACACCTCAACCAACACCAAAACCATCAAATTACATCGAATTTAAGCCTAAGTTCTTCTAAAACTCCCGAAACTCGCATTTGATTAAAAACCCGACCAAAACACCTCCGAATGGCCTGAAATTTTGCACACACCTCCCAAATCACCTAACAAAGCTACAGCTCCATTCCGACCCTCGGAAAATCTCACCTATCAATCGGAATTCGCCAAAATACTAACTTCGCCAATTCAAGCCTAATTCTACACCAGATCTCCAAAATCAATTCCGATCACGCTCCTAAGTCACAAATCATCCCCCGAAGCTAACCAAATCATCGAAAATCACATCCGAGCCCTCTAACTCATAAGTCAACATTCAGTTGACTTTTCCAAACCAAACCTTTCTTAAAGACACTAAGTGTCTCATTTCCTACCAAAACCTCTCCAAACCAGCTCTATCACATAAGATACGAATAATGAAGCATAAAGAAGCTGAAAATGGAGAAAACGAAGTGGTAACTCACGTGACAACAGGTCGGGTCGGGTTGTCAAATCCTCCCCAACTAAAAAAACGCTCGTCCTCGAGCGGGTCAAGAAACATACCTAAAGCCTGAAACAGGTAAGGATATCTGCTCTGCATCTCCCGCTCGGTCTCCCAAGTAGCCTCCTTCACGGGCCGACCTCTCCATTGCACTTTCACCGAAGCTATATCCTTTTATCTCAACTTTCGAACCTGATGATC
Organism: Nicotiana glauca; assembly: GCA_026770625.1. Taxonomy (NCBI): domain Eukaryota; kingdom Viridiplantae; phylum Streptophyta; class Magnoliopsida; order Solanales; family Solanaceae; genus Nicotiana; species Nicotiana glauca. Next base: position 49,098 of record MU665932.1, read on the forward strand.
CTAAGTAGCCACCGGCTCCACATCATAGGTCAAATCATCATCCAGCTGAACCGTGATAAGGTCCAATACATGGGACGGGTCCCCAACATACTTCTGGAGCATAGAAACATGGAATACTGGATGCTCGCCTGACAAGCTAGGTGGCAAGGCAAGCTCATAAGCCACCTCCCTAATCCTCCTAAGTACCTCAAAAGGCTCAATAAACTGTGGACTCAACTTCTCTTTCTTTCCAAACCGCATAAAGCCCTTCATGGGCGAAACCTTCAGCAAGACCTTCTTACCAACCATATAAGACACATCTCGAACCTTTCGGCCTGCATAACTCTTCTGACGCGACTATGATGTACGAAGCCTCTCCTGAATCAGATTCACCTTCTCTAAGGCATCCTGAACCAACTTTTTCCCCAATAGCCTAGCCTCGCCGGGCTCTAACCAACCAACTGGAGATCTATACCGCCTCCCATACAACGCCTCATACGGAGACATCTGAATGCTCGATTGATAACTTTTTTTGTAGGCAAACTCTGCAAGCGGCAAAAGCGCATCCCAAGAACCTCCAAAATCAATTACACAGGCACGCAACATGTCCTCCAATATCTGAATAGTACGCTCGGACTGCCCGTCCGTCTGAGGATGAAATGCTCTGCTCAACTCCACCTGCGTACCCAACTCTCGCTGAAAGGTCCTCCAAAACTGAGAAGTAAACTGTGTACCTCTATCTGAGATAATAGACACTGGAACACAATGCAATCGAACAATCTCCTAGATAAAGATCCCTGCCAGCCGCTCCGAAGAATAGGTAGTACATACCGGAATAAAGTGCGCGGACTTGGTCAGCCAATCCACAATCACCCAAATCGAATCGAACTTCTTCAAAGTCCGAGGAAGACCACTCACAAAATCTATAGTGACTCTCTTCCACTTCCACTCAGGAATAATCATCTGCTGAAGTACGCCACCCGGTCTCTGATGCTCATATTTCACCTGCTGACAGTTGAGACACTGAGCCACAAATCCTACAATATCTTTCTTCATCCTTCTCCACCAATAGTGCTGCCTCAAATCCTAATACATTTTCGCGGCACCCGGATGAATAGAATACCTCGAGCTATGGCCTCCTCAAATATCAACTCCCGAAGCCCATCCATATTGGGCACACAAATCCGGCCTTGCATCCTCAACACACCATCCTTACCAATGGTCACGTCTCTGGCATTATCATGGTGGACCCTGTCCTTAAGGACAAGCAAATGCGGATCATCATACTGGCACTCTCTGATGCAATCATATAAGGAAGACCGAGAAACCACACAAGCCAACACCCGACTGGGCTCCAAAATATCTAGTCTCACCAACCGATTGGCCAAGGCTTGAACATCAACTGCAAAGGACCTCTCCCCAACTAGAATGTACGCCAAACTCCCCATACTAACTGCCTTTCAGCTCAAAGCATCGGCCACTACATTGGCCTTCCCCGGGTGATACAGAATGGTAATATCATAATCTTTAAGTAACTCTAGCCACCTCCGCTGCCTCAAATTAATATCATTTTGCTTGAACAAATGCTGAAGACTGTGATGATCGGTGAATACCTCACAAGATACACCATACAAGTAGTGCCTCCAAATCTTCAAAGCATGAACTATAGCAACCAACTCCAAGTCATGTATAGGGTAGTTCTTCTCGTGGGGATTCAACTAACAAGAAGCATAAGCAATAACTCTACCCTCCAGCATCAATACACATCCGATCCCAACTCTCGAAGCATCACAATATACAGTATAAGAACCTGAAGCTGATGGTAAGACCAATACTGGAGTTATGGTCAAAGCTGTCTTGAGCTTCTGAAAGCTCTCCTCGCACTCGTCCGACCATACGAATGAGGCACCCTTCTGAGTCAACTTGGTCAAAGGCGATGCAATAGAGGAAAATCCCTGAACAAACCGGCGATAATAACTTGCTAAACCAAGGAAACTACAAATCTCTGTGGCTGGGGTCAGTCTACGCCAACTCTGAACCGCATCTATCTTCTTCGGGTCGACCTGAATACCCTCGCTGGACACCACGTGTCCCAAGAAAGCCACTGAACTGAGCCAGAACTCACACTTGGAGAACTTTGCATAAAGCTTCTCCTTCCTCAATATCTGCAATACAACTCACAAATGTTGCGCGTGCTCCTCCTGACTACGCGAGTACACCAGAATATCATCAATAAAAACAATAACGAACAAATCCAGATAAGGCCGAAATACAATGTTTATCAAATGCATGAACGCTGTTGGGGCATTAGTCAGCCCAAAAAACATAACAAGAAACTCATAGTGCCCATATCTAGTCTTGAAAGCAGTCTTAATGATATCTGAATCCCTGATCTTCAACTGGTGATAGCCCGAACGGAGATCAATCTTGGAGAACACCCTCGCTCCCTAAGCTGGTCAAATAAATCATCAATGCGAGGCAGGGGATACTTGTTCTTCACTATTACTTTGTTCAATTGCCTGTAGTCAATGCACATTCTCATGGTACCATCCTTTTTCTTCACAAACAGAACTGGTGCACCCCAGAGTGACACACTAGGCCGAATGAACCCCTTATCTAGGAGTTCTTGAAGCTGATCCTTCAATTCTTTCAACTATGCTGGTGCCATACTATATGGCGGAATGGAAATCAGCTGAGTGCCCGGCACTAGTTCAATACCAAAATTGATATCCCTGTCCGGTGGCATGCCCGGCAGGTCTGTAGGAAATACATCAGGAAACTCCCTCACAACCGGGACATAATCAATGCTAGGAGTCTCGGCTCTAACATCCCTCACAAATGCCAAATATGAAAGAAAACCCTTCCCAACCATACGCTAAGCCATTAAGAAGGAAATCACCCTACTCGGAACATAATCAGTCACACCACGCCACTCGATCCTCGGTACACTCGGTATATCCAAAGTGACTATCTTAGCATGACAGTCTAGAATAGCATGACATGGAGATAATCAGTCCATGCCCAAAATAAAATTGAAATCCATCATGCTCAATAGCAATAGATCAACTCGGGTCTCCAGACCCCTAATAGTCACCAAACATGACCGGTACACATGGACTACAACAATAGTATCGCCTACCGGGTAGATACATGAATAAGTAAAGCAAGACACCCTCGGAACGTACCCAAATGATGAGCAAAATATGAGGACACATAAGAATAGATGGAACCGAGATCAAATAAGACTGAGGCATCTCTGTGGCAGACTAAAATAATACCTGTAATGATGGAGCCTGACTACTGCCTGATCGACCTCCATCTATGGGGAGAACCCTAGCTGTCTGACCCTCACTCCTAGCTGGCGGGGTGGGTGCTTAAAAAACTGGACCAGAAGACGAAGGCTGACCCTTCTGCTGAGATAAGCTAGCAGCACGACAAGGACACTGCCTCCACATATGCCCAAACTCTCCACACTCATAACAATTCCCAGGTGCTGGAGAATGGGACTGAAGGGAACCCCTCGCACCAGAGTGACTAGCTGATGCACTTGGCCTAGAAGACCCCTAAACAGACGGGGCACGAGATGAACTCTATGCTGGAAGAGCGCTGAGTGAAGGCTGACTCTGCTGAGATCCATGATAACCACGACCTAAAGATGCCCCACGATACTTGGGACGGGCCGACTGAGTGGCCCTGAAAGAACGACCCCTACCATGCTGGAATTGGCCCCTCGAAGGAGCGCCACTGTAACTGCCAGAACCTCGAGGCCTCTTGGAATCCCTCTCCTCTTAATCCTGACGGGGAACCGCCTCAATATCTCGAGCTATATCAACCACCTCCTCGAATGAAGCACCCAATACTCTCTCTAGTCATAAGAATACAGAGATGGTAGTAAAGGCCATCGACAAATCTCCTGATCCGCTCACGATCCGACGGAACCATCCAGACGGCATGACGATCCAACTCTGAAAACCTCATCTCATACTGAGCCACAGTCATACCTCCCTGCCGTAGCCACTCAAACTGCCTGCGCAGCTCCTCCCTGCGGGACTGCGGTACATACTTCTCCAAGAGGATAGTGGAGAACTCCTGCCAAGTCAAAGGTGCTGCACCAGCCGGCCTACGCCTCTCTTACACCTCCAACCAAGTGAAGGCAGCCCCAGTAAACTGAAAGGTGGTAAATGCCACACCACTAGACTCCAGAATCCCTGCTGTACAGAGCATCCGCTGACACCTGTCAAGAAAACCCTTGGCATGCTCGCCTCAGCACCATTGAATGTCGGAGGCTGGAGTCTACCAAACCTCTCGAGGCGATGCTGCTTATCCTCAGGCATAGCTGGAACCCTGAAATCCTGCAATGGTGCAACTGGTTGAGCTGGAAGTGCCTCTAGAGTCTGTAATCCATGCACTACCTGCTCAGGTGTGCGAGCAGCGGGGGTTTGATTGCCTCCTCCAACTTGCATAGTAGCTGTTGCTGTGGTGACTGAAACTGCCTGAGCTAGGCCGGTGTAAACAGTCGAAATCTGAGCCAAAGTCTCCTAAAGACCCGGAATAACAATGGGCACAGCTGGTGCCTTAACTGGTGCTGCTAGAGCCTAGTCCTGAGCTGGGGCAACTGGAGGATCCACAGGTGCTTCCCCTGCTGCTCTACCTCTGCCATGACCACGACCGTGTCCACAGCCTCGGGTGGCCTCAGTGGGTGGTACTGGTGGTCATACGTCACGTCTATTAGCTCGTGTCCTCACCATCTGTGAGAGGATAGAATAAAGAGAAATTTAGTACTCGAATCAAGTTCGCACGACAAGAATTTCAAGAATATGAAGTTTTCCAAAAGGTTCTGCAGCCTCCCGAGGATAAGTACAGATGTCTCTGTACCAATCCGTGAGACTCTTTTAAACCAGCTCATAACTCGCGAGACCTAGTAACCTAGGCTCTGATACCAACTTGTCACGACCCAATTCCCAAACCCGGTCGTGATGGCACCTCTCATGAAGACAAGGCCAGCTAGAACAATGCAAATACCTTTTTTAAAGCAATTAATTAACATTAACAATTCTAACACATGCTTAATATAGCCAATAATCCGGAACAGCGATAATAACCAGGGAAACCATCCTAACACAGCCCAAACTGGGGTGTCACAAGTCATGAGCTACTACTGAGTTTGCTATAAGTCTACAAAGTGTAATATCTGATACAACAGTCTGAAGAAAATACAAATGACATAAGATATGGGAGACAAGGGGCTGCGGACGTCAACAACTACCTCGTAACTCCAAATCGCTGCCTGGTCTGGAAGGAATCAGTGCTCAGGTGCGGACTCTGCTATGCCTGAATCTGCACACATGGTGTAGGGAGTAATGTGAGTACTTCAACCCAATGCATAACAATAATAAATAATAACCGAAGGCATGAAAACTCATAAATGCACAAGGCAATTCTATATCAGGCAGAAAATCACTTAAAGTAGTAAAACAGTAGAGAGTCAAATGAAATCTCCTTTTAAAAACAGGTAAATCAGGTAAAACGACAAGTAAATGGTGAGTAGAAATCTGCCCCTTGGGCCCAGTATCAATCACTCAGAACAGTATCAGCCCCTCGGGCTCACTCTCAGATCATATGGGTACTCGCGCTCACTGTGGGTGTGCATACTCCGGAGGGGCCCCTTACGGCCCAAGTGCTATATCAACATAAGGCCTGAAATCCTTCTCACATCACTCATAAGTCCTGAAAGTCTCCTCACATCACTCACAAGGCCTGAAAGCCTCCTCACATTACTCGCAAGGACTGAAAGCCTCCTCACGTCACTCAAGCCACCTCGTGGCATGTAAATGCATCTCAGGCCCTCGACCTCACTCAGTCTAGAAAACATCATAAGCCCCTCGGGCATCAATAAAATAGTAGTGCTTAGCCCAAACAACAGTGAAAATATCATTTAAGTCTCAAAAATTCAATTAAAGTGGCTAAGTTTGTAAAACAGTATAATCAACAGGACTAAGTTCAAATAGTATATCAAATACTGAGGAAACAGTGATAAAAATCCACGAAGGACTCAAGTAGTCGGCATGAAGCCTAAAATATGGCAATAAGCTCAAATCATGTTGAAAACAAACACATCTCAATTAAATATACGGTAAAAATATCAATCAGGGTAGACCAAGTCACGATCCACAGTAGTAAATAACCCCGCGCTCGTCATAAAGCGCGTGTTTCACCTCAATATAGAACTACGTTGTGCAAATCCGGGGTTTCAAACCCTCAGATATCATTTACTATCATTACTCACCTTAAACTGGCCAAAATCCTAGCTCGCTATGCCCTTGCTTATTAAATCGGCCTCTTCACGCGTCAAATCTGATCAAAACCACAACGAACACATCACAATAGTCTAAGGGAACATAACCCAAACGAAAAGAATCAAAAATCACGAAATTTGCAAAACCCGAGCCCCGGGCCCACTTCTCGAATTCCAGAAAATTTTACATCAATGGATTTCTTATCTCGTCACGAGTCCATACATACCAAGAACTCCAAAATCCGAGCTCAAATGACCTATCTAAACCCAATTTGAAATGTCAATACTCAAGCCCTAGTTCTTCCCCCTTTTGATAAATTTTCATGAATTTTTAGGTTGATTCTACAATTAAATCATGTTTTTAGGTCATAGAACTCACCTCCAATCAATCCCAGTCAAAACCCTCTTTGATTTCTCCCAAAAAGCTCTCAATATGCTTAACAATGGTGGAAAATGGCATAACCTCGCGGAACGAAATGTTTTAAAAAGCCCTTCTGCCCAGCTGGTATATACACTATGCGAACGCGGTCAAACCTCCGGTTTCGCGATGAACAAAATTTACGTTGAACAAAGTTACACTATGCAAATGCGGTGCCCAACCCGCAATCGTGATGCCTTGAATTCTCAACTTACGCGAACGCGGCCCACATGTGCGAACGCGAAGAACAAAAGTGTTAGGCCCTCAACTTCCACTATGCGAACGCGAACGCACCACCGCGAATGCGATGCACGAGAAATTACCCTTTTGCGATCACGATCCTTATATCGCGAACGTGTAGAACCAAGCTCAGCCCTGCCAAAATTCCTCTACGCGATTGCGGCCCTTGTCGCGAAGACCAAAAATGCCCTGCACAGCTGCTACAATTTCTGCAATAACCCATAGTCCAAAACATCCCGTTTAGCCATCCAAAATCACCCCGAGGCCCCCAGGACCTCAACCATAAGCAGGAACAGCTCCTATAATATTATTCAAACTTGTTCCAATCATCAAAACACCTCAACCAACACCAAGACCATCAAATTACATCGGATTCAAGCCTAAGTTCTTCTAAAACTCCTGAAACTCGCATTTGATTAAAAACTAGACCAAAACACCTCCGAATGACCTGAAATTTTGCACACACATTCCAAATCACCTAATGAAGATATAGAAACTCTTATAATTCCATTCCGACCCTCGAATCAAAATCTCACCTATCAACCGGAATTCGCCAAAATACTAACTTCGCCAATTCAAGCCTAATTCTAAACCGGACCTCCAAAATCAATTTTGATCACGCTCCTAAGTCACAAATCATCCCCCGAAGCTAACCGAATCACTGAAAATCACATCCAAGCCTTCTAACTCATAAGTCAACATCCGGTTGACTTTTCCAAATCAAATCTTCCTTAAAGAGACTAAGTGTCTCATTTTCTACCAAACCCTCTCCAAACTAGCTCTATCACATAAGATACGGATAATGAAGCATAAAGAAGCTGAAAATGGGGAAAACAAAGCGATAACTCACGTGACGGCGGGTCGGGTCGTCACATAATATAAGTAATGTTATTATCGATTTTATTTTCCTAAAGTCCAATAAAACAAAAAAAGAGAAGCTTAATTTGTTTGTAAAATGGCTTAAATTACAAATAATTAAATCATAATATTCCTTCCGCTCACTTATAGTTGTCCAATTTGACTTTACTCTCCCTTTAAAAAAATAAATGAAGTATGTATTTTAATATTTTACCCATAATAATGATTGCATTTTCAAAAGTCTTGAAAATGATTTGGGGAATCTATATGTTATTTTTTTATTAAACTGTCAAATTTTTTATTTAACCAAGTATATTATTTATATTCGCTAGCTCATTTGGACTCTAGAGCTAGACCCTATTCTAAAAACTTTCTAACTAAACAGGTAACGCATTCCCTATTACATTTACAATTAACTCATTTTAACTAGGAAAACGCTTCACTCTTTCCAGCTCTTTGTGCAACTTTGCTTCACTCTGCCCTCTGATGTGCAATTCCAGCACAATGTCTTTAATCCTCTGAGTGCAAGCCATAATCTTTCCTTTGAATCTTCTTTGATTTCTCTCTATCCAGATGTGGTAGACCACTATTGTAAATAGGAATATTTGTATATCACCTCTAACCTTGTTGGCAGTCTTTCTTTTTATCCATTCAATTTCCTCTTCCCAGCTACCAATTTGATGTTTTTCTCCTATGCACTACAATAATGTTGCCCATGTTGTTCTGGAGTAATCACACACGAACATCATAGGTTCCATTGTCTCATCCACACTCTTACCATATAGTACATAGTCGTTTGCTACTGATATTCCCCATCTCCTTAGTCGATCATCTGTGACTAATCTTCAAAGTAATGTCAACCATAGTGTGAACTGGTGTTTTGGCATTGCTTTGGACCCTGCTTTTACTCTCTACCAAGGACTTTTATAATACTGAGGTCTCATAGCAATAAAAAGCTGCTTGATGCTGAACTTTCATTGCTTATAGTATATGCTCAATTCAACAGCTAGGTGTTTTTCAATGAACCAGTCCTTGCTATCAATAATCTTCCTAACAAGCCAACATGCTTGTTTAGGAGTATCTATTGTCATGACATTTTGCTCTTTAATGTAGAAGTTTTGGATCCACAGTGTGTCCTTCTTTGCACTAATTGCCCATAACAGTTTGCACAAGGCAGCATTATCCATAAATGAATATCCATAACATTTAGTCCACCTGTTGAAAATGGCATAAAATTGTGTCCCATCCAATTAAGGCTCTCGTACATGGTTAACTACTTCCTGTCCATAAAAAGGTTCGGCATGTTGTAACTATTAGCTTGATAATCTTCTTTGGCAATAGAGACACCTGCACCCAGTATGTCTAGATTTCAAATATCACACTCTTAAGTAGTTGAAGCCTTTCACTGTATGAGAGAAACTTGACAATCCAACAGTTAATCCTAGCAGTGATCTTCTCAATCAATTGCATACATTGTTGAACAGTCAAATTCTTTGAAGACAATGGTACTCAAAGATATTTAAATGGTAGATCCCCTAATATGAATTGCATCTCTTCTAAAATTATTTCTTTGAATTCCCTTGTGACACCAGCGATGTATAGAGCACACTTCTCCATATAAGCCTTGAGACCTGACAACTTAGAGAAATGATTGAATCTTTCCAATAATAAGTTGATAGAAACCTTATCTGCTATACAACACAGAATCAAATCATCAACAAGAATATGTGGGTAATGTTGTTTCTGGAGCACCTTGGATGGTATTTAAAGTCTGGATTGAACTTCAAACTCTTCAAAGTTGTCACGACCCAGAATCCACCAAGGGTCGCGATAGTGCCGGACACTGATGTCAGGCAAGCCAACCAAATTACTTAATCAAATTCTCATTCTACTACCTTTGAAATCTAGGGTTTTCCTTCCATATTTAGTAATTTGAAAGATAATTGCCTCAATCAAATTTAAATGATAAGCGTTCATTACAAGATACTTCCAAACTATCCCAGAACCCAATGTCACAAGTGCATGAGCAATTTCAAAGAAATCGAATAAAGTACAATAACTGTCCGGAACACAATATGGGACAGAAAATAAATTCAGATAATTGAAGAGACTCTGCTGACTGCGGATCGCCTCGAGAAGATACAACTCACCTAATCTCCGTATCAACCATGCCGCGATGCCACTAAGCCACTAGAGTTGCATATACCTGTGCAACAAAAATGCATAGAAGTGTAGTATGAGTACGTAAACAACGTGTACTCAATGAGTATCCCGTCTAATCTTGAAGAAGTAGAGATGAGATAGTCGACTTTGACACATACTAGTGGTCCAATAATGAGGTTATTAATACATTAAATTATGGATTTCAATAAACATGATTTTAGTCCAAATAGAAGGAAAACAAGTAAACAATTAATTCTCTTATAGGAAATTTCCAAAATTCCTTTTCGTAATTATCCAAATATCTTCAAGCCATGAAGATGCAATAATAACTTAATTAAGTTCAAGGCAGCAATACAAGCATGTGCATATTATGCCGAGGCGACGGCCCGATCCAATAGAAATAAACTGTGCACTTGCCGAGGGTCGACGACGCGCCTATAGATGCATCTATTTAATCTGCTGAGGCGTTCGGCCCGTTCCAAAAATAAACACACACAAACAGACAGTCAATCAAGAAGTCAACATGGAGCAATTATTCAAAGAAAGGCCAATTATCTTTAATAATTTAGGAAAATGAAGTTTAAACCCTTTTAGAAATTCGTTTACTGATTCGATCTTGTTTAAGCAGTTCAAGCTATCAATAGGTTCGTAAATAATCCAAGTATAGCATGCTTTTGGGTCCTAACTACCCGGACAATAGCATAATAGTAGCTACACACGGACTCTCGTCACCTCGTTCGTACGTAGCCCCACAAATAGGAGCACATAATCAATTATTTTACATATGGGGGCAATTCCCTCTTACAAGGTTAGAAAGGAGACTCACCCCGATCCGAAGATCCATAACCGGCATTCCACGCCCTTTCGAAGACTCGAATCGATGCACAACGCTCCAAAACTAGCCAATAATTACGCAAATTCATTAATATATACTTAATTACTCATTATAATCCAATTTGTAGCAATTCCTAACCCCACTCGAAAAGTTCACAAAAATGCCCTCGGGCCCACGTGCCCGGATTCTGAAATTTTTCGAAAATAAACTTTACCCATTAACTCACGAACTCAAATATATGATTTTCTCTAAATTCCATACCCAAAATTGTGGTCAAAATCCAAGAATATCGAATTTCTGGGACTTCCCTCAAACCCCAAGTTTTTCTACAAATTCCTTGTCTAAATCCAGATATAAACTTTGTATTAAACTCAAAGCTAGCATAAATTACTTAACTCATGACGAGTGATGAAAATGGTACCTCAAAGTTGCTCCCCATCGGTTCCAATGGAAGAAAATGGGGTTGAAATGAAGCCCACCCCGGATCTTAAAAGACCTCACTGCCTCAGCTTTTTCCGCACCTGCGGTCCGTTGACAGCTTCTGCGATTCCGCAGGTGCGGTTAAAATGCCGCTTCTACGGTCCTCCCTAGGCCGCCCCTTTTCTGCTTCTACGACCAGCCTTCCACAGATGCGGTCCCACTTCTGTGGAATCTTGACCGCATTTGCGGTCCTCGAGCCCTAACAAAAAATCCGCTTTTGTGGAGGATTGACCACATCTGCGGTCCTGCTTCTGCGGTCCTAGAACCGCAGATGCGGTTATGACAGAAGCAGACCTTCAGCTATTCTTCAACTTCCAAATTTGATCTGTTAACCATCCAGAATCCACCCGAGGCCCACGGGACCCCAACTAATCATACCAACCAGTCCTAAAACACATTATGGACTTGCTCGAGGCCTCAAATCACATCAAACAACGCTAAAATCATGAATCAACCCCCAATCCAAGCTTTATGAACTTTAGAACTTCCAACTTCTACTTTTGATGCTTAAAACTATCAAATCACGTCAGATTGACCTCAAATTTTACACACAAGTCAGATCCGACATACGGACCTACTCCAACTTTCGGAATCGGATTCCGACCTCGATATCAAAAAGTTCACTTCCGGTCAAACTTCTCAAAAACCTTCAAATTTCTATCTTTAGCCAAATGGCTCCAAAATGACCTACGGACCTCCAATTTCACTTACGATCGCGCTCCCAACTCCAGAATCACCATACGAAGCTATTCACAGACTCAGAATCCCAAATGAACATCGATAACACTAAAATTCACTTCAAGCCAAACTTATAAAATTTCTTCCAAAATGCTAACTTCCACAATAGGCACCAAAACGCTGCCGGGTCATCCAAGACCCAATCCGGGCATACTCCCAAGTTTGAAATCATCATACAAACCTGCTGAAACCTTCAGATCCTGATTCTGAGGTCATTTACTCAAAAGTCCCATCCTAGTTAATTGTTTCAACTTTAAGCTTCCGAAATGAGAATTCTCTTCCCAAATCAACTCCGAACTTCCCGAAACTCAATTCCGACCGTGCGTACAAGTCGTAATACCTGAATTGAAGTTGCTCATGGCCTCAGACTACTGAACGATGCGCTAGGGCTCAAAACGACCGGTCAGGTCGTTACATTCTCTCCCACTTAGACATGCGTTAGTCCTCGAACGTGCCGAGAACTACACTGGAGTGGTCTGAAATCGTTGTTTAACTTCTCATGCACCTTCCCATGCTACCACAACTCAGTTGAGCACATTAGCTCGATCAATTCTAAAGATATTCTATTTTATTCAAGAAAATACACCTTAAAGCCCAATTCCAACGTCCAAAATTCTATGCCCGACCTATTTCCACCATAAGATCACCATATTAATCACTACACGTTGTACCCGAACATGGCTGCATAACTTTGCTGAGTTCATACCTAGCATCACTTTACTCACCGGACCACAATAACCTTTTTCTGATCAACTTAGTCAAAATCCTACTAATCTGATGCTCCCATTGCACTCCATGACATACACAGGTCTTACTCTAACCTTTACAATACCGCCACAATGGGAGATACGTGGAGAAATTCATAATCAACTGCCGAATCATCAAATCATTAGGTCTATACCCCTGACAAAAACCATCACCTCATTCAGAACCAAATAATGGTCTTATCTCCATAATATACTTCATATAGTCGGATTGCACTGATCCTAGATCAAGGGATCTCGTCTCATCCGATACAACTGCTCAGGCAATAAGCCACCCCAGACATTATCAAAAGTCTCATATATTGCTACCATGTGCCAATAGGCCACCAATTCGAACGCGATACAAAAGGAAAACGAACTCTGGAAGGAATTACCTAACTCCCGCACTAATATGGACTTTCCTTAGAAAATAGGAAGCGAGACATACAAAAATAGCATATAGAAAACTATACTCAACATCACACTATTGCGGTGCGCAACCCGATCCAAATAACATACCCTTGGCGGCTTGCCACCCGATCCACACATAGATCTCGCATAAGGAGATTGCACTTCGAGCTAAATTTGCTCGTTACGATAAAATATCGAATTTCGGTCACAAGCACGCTAGGTACATAATACCATCCCTGAGGGAACATGTAGCGCTACAAGCTACAAAACGCAAGCACAACTGAGGTGTGTCATACAATCTGAATCTCAAGAGCCATTTGGCTCATATAGCATCATTTCTACGCGGATCCTCAACACATAAGCAATTTCTCAAGCCGTCTCACAACTCACACGTCGCAATGCATCACTACATGAAATATCTGGCAACAAAATAACACCTTGACTACTCCTCCATAAGGAGCGCATTACTGAAATGAACAAGTTTGGCCTGAAATAGATCCCATATTCACATTTGAATCCATCCACCGACCTCAAGCTGATTCTGATTGCACTGACTAGGCTAATAACCTTTCCAAGATCCATAATAACCCTCTTTTTTGCTCATAACACATAAGAACAACCCTTATAGCTAGAGCGAACCTCCACATTCCATAACCCACTAACCAGAGTGCCCTCAAGGCATAAATTCTCGAATAGATGATATTACCACCATCCTCATACTTGGTTTAAATATTTAATCAATCAAGTGACCACATGTCACACTTATACAATCTTCCTATGGGACACGCTCTCACAACCTTTCGAAACATATAACAGGTCCGTACATCCCAACCACCGGCCGCACCAACGCTGAAAAGCGATCAAGAATCATTAACCATGATACAAGACCTTTTTACAAAACACCAATCTCAGGTGACGCTGAAGACAATACCAACTTACTTTAAACATCGAAACTCCTTTCCTGCTCATCCGAGCTTGTGACATCCTTGTCCACACCCAACTGCAACCTTGATTCTCACTTCAAATTCCATACTACTCACTGCACCCGACATGCCAATGTATGATAGAACATGATTCTTATCATAACTCCGGAACCACTAATAGGTTACCACTTCAACATATAAAAGCTTTTCACTGAACTCACTTCAGGAGAAACATAGCAACACACAGGAAAATTCTTATAACCATAGAATATGCAAAATCTAAGTAGTGGTCTAAGGCATCATAGCCCTTCCGGAACCACTCTTCCACATAACAAGCCATAGCAGTAGAATGCTTCTAAATAATATCAATTACGGCGGCTAACAAGCCTCATACGCACCGTCACAAATCACTTGGATAACTTGATCACACGGAAGGAACTGATCCCCACCACCAATATGCCAACTTAATTATGGCTAACCAATCTATCTTCGTCCAATTTATCCTTTATCAGCAAAACAATAATAACTCCATCCAACACTTACCACACTCTATCCGCACTCACCCCGAGTGACCTTGAACCGCGAGACCATGTTGTCTCAAATCCCACGAACTATTTTCACACCTCCCAATTGCTACATCACAAGTCCAAACATCACAGAATATTCTGTGCCTCTTCTCATAGGCTGCTAACAAGCTTGATTCTTACCCATAGCTGAAATTGCCCATCGATATGCTAATAGCCAAAAATCTCACAAGTAGTTAACCATGCAACCCAATCATAAGCGGTGGGACTCTCCCACTTATCATGAAGCCATTATTTCACAAATCTGGAATTCACCCGTCCTCATTATCTCTTATTGACATAACCTTGCGCAATCAACCGCTAAAGTTCTCTAAATCTTTCTGTAAAACCCTCTTCTTATATTCTGACTCATCAAACACATTTGCACAACCGATCTCTTTGCTATACAACCGATAGAATTCTTCGCAGAAGCCTCGCCAACCACGCGACCGCTAACCTGCTCACTTGGGTAACCCACCTATAGAAAGCTCTCCCCGGCATCTTCCAACGCTTTTGTACGGGGTACAATCACTGCGACATCAATAACCCATCTTGAGTCTGAGCTCACTCTACAGCTGCACAGGTCCATTTACCCCTCGTGGACATCATTTAAATGTGCGGCAACATCCTTCCAATTCAAAGTTATGCTGCATCCTTCTTCATTTAAGCCGCTCCTTTCCGTAATATTAAATTTCCTACCGCACAAGAACCCCTACTTCAAATTAGATCTGTAGATCTCAATAACCAAGCACTAATATTCTCAAATCGCTCCAAACTCTCCTTAAGGTACGTGGTCATCCCACTGCAAAGCCTATATGCAACTCCAACACTCTCCTACTTTGGCGGAACTCATCCCCTTAATCGACTACTCGACCTTCGCTTCATATATCTGGCCTTTTTAGAATTTTTGAACACCGCCTGACGCTTCTCACATGTCTTTCCTCGTCCTTTGATATTCAGTGGCTGTCTTAAATAAAAATCTATCTTCGTGGCACTTGAACCCACAATTGCTGCTAACTTTAAACCTTTCCGAAGGTCATCTTTATCGAACCGTCAACATTAGAAATACCGATTCAATCCTGAACCGTCGCACCCTACGATATCTGACAGTTGTATCTCCAATACTATTTTACAATATCTTGCCCCAAAGGTGAATTTTAGCAGATCATAACACCAACAAACTTATTACGTTCAATTAGGACCGCGACACCCCCATCATAAAAGAAAGTTCCACCACGCTTGCAAATACCAAGTCTCATTACTTCCACTAGTCCACATTTGACCATCCTTAGTTCGATCGCCTTTCCCCTGCCGGGAATAAAATACTGAATCTCTTGATTATGAACTGAGTAAACCTCCCTTCAAGTCATTCACTGCCCTGACACGTGGGAAACATCCTACCATCATATCACTACTGCAGAACAATCATTCATAAGCATCATGGAAACTTGTTCCTAGTCTCAAAGCCCTCAGAAGTACCGTTACTAAGCTAAAACATTAGAATATCCTTCCATAAGGTGACGATAATAATCCAATCAACTACACCGGGAGAAACATCCCGCACCACATCCGTAGTACCATTATGATTCTTCAATTCTCGATTTATAACAAGCACTTTGCGTCGCATAAGATTGAGCAGGAATGAATTAAAGGCATACGCCTCCAGGGATCAAATCGCACGATAAGGAATCAAGAAAGGAAGTACTCCTAACATTCCTACAGCCTCCCGAGGATAAGTACAGACGTCTCCATACCGATCTGCGAGACTCTACTAGACTTGCTCATGACTCGTGAGACCCTAGGAACCTAGTGCTCTGATACCATGTTGTCATGACCCAGAATCCACCAAGGGTCGCGACGGCGCCAAACACTGCTGTCAGGCAAGCCAACCAAATTACTTAAACAAATTCTCGTTCTACTACCTTTGAAACCTAGGATTTTCCTTCCATATTTAGTAATTTGAAAGATAATTGCCTCAATCAAATTTAAATAATAAGCAGTCATTACAAGATACTTCCAAACTATCCAAGAACTTGGTGTCACAAGTGCATGAGCAATTTCTAAGAAATTGAATAAAGTACAATAACTGTCCGGAACATAATATGGGACAGAAAATAAATTCAGATAATTGAAGAGACTCTGCTGACTACAGATCTCCTCGAGAAGATACAGCTTACCTAGTCTCAGTGTCAACCATGCCGTGATGCCACTAAGCCACTAGAGTTGCATATACCCGTGCAACTAAAATGTACAGAAGTGTAGTATGAGTACGTAAACAACGTGTACTCAATGAATATCCCGTCTAATCTCGAAGAAGTAGAGACGAGATAGTCGACTTCGACACATACTAGTGGTCCAATAATGAGGTCAGTAATACATTAAATTATGGATTTCTATAAATATGATTTTAGCCCAAATAGAAGGAAAGCAAGTAAACAATTAATTCTTTTATAGGAAATTTCCAAAATTCCTTTTCGTAGTTATCAAAATATCTTCAAGCCATGAAGAGGCAATAATAACTTAATTAAGTTCAAGGCAGCAATACAAGCATGCGCATATTATGCTGAGGCGACGGCCCGATCCAATAGAAATAAATTGTGCACTTGCCGATGGTCTACGGCACGCCTATAGATGCATCTATTTAATCTGTCAAGGCGTTCGGCCCGTTCCAAAAATAAACACACACAAACAGACAGTCAATCAAGAATTCAACATGGAGCAATTATTCAAAGAAAGGCCAATTATCTTTATTAATTTAGGAAAATGAAGTTCGATGTGGTTTAAGCAGTTCAAGCTATCAATAGGTTCATAAATAATCCAAGTATAGCATGCTTTTGGGTCCTAACTACCCGGACAGTAGCATAATAGTAGCTACGCACGGACTCTCGTCACCTCGTGCGTACGTAGCCCCCACAAATAGGAGCACATAATCAATTATTTTACCTATGGGGACAATTCCCTCTTACAAGGTTAAGAAGGAGACTCACCTCGCTTCGAAGATCCATAACCGGCATTCCACGCCCTTCCGAAGACTCGAATTGATGCATAACGCTCCAAAACTAGCCAATAATTACACAAATTCATTAATATATACTTAATTACTCATTATAATCCAATTTGTAGCAATTTCTAACCCCGCTCAAAAAGTTCACAAAAATGCTCTCGGGCCCACGTGCCCAGATTTTGAAATTTTTTGAAAATAAACTTTACCCATTAACTCACGAACTCAAATATATGATTTTCTCTAAATTCCATACCCAAAATCATGGTCAAAATCCAAGAATATCAAATTTCTAGGTCTTCCCTCAAACCCCAAGTTTTTCCACAAATTCCTTGTCTAAATCCATATATAAACTTTGTATTTAACTCAAAGCTAGCATAAATTACTTACCTCATGATGAGTGATGAAAATGACACCTCCAAGTTGCTCCCCATCGGTTCCAATGGAAGAAAATGGGGTTGAAATGAACCCAACCCCGGATCTTAAAAGACCTCACTACCTCAGCTATTTCCGCACTTGTGGTCCCTTGACCACTTCTGCGATTCCGCAGGTGCGATTAAAATGCCACTTCTGCGGTCCTCCCTAGGCCGCCCCTTTTCCGATTCTGCGACCAGCCTTCCGCAGTTTCGCTTGTGCTGAGGATTGACTGCATCTGCGGTCCTGCTTCTGCGGTCCTAGAACCACAGATGCGGTTATGACAGAAGCAGCATACCTTCAGCTATTCTTCAACTTCCAAATTTGATCCGTTAACCATTCGGAATCCACCCGAGGCCCCCGGGACCCCAACCAATCATACCAACCAGTCCCAAAACACATTACGGACTTGCTCGAGGCCTCAAATCACATCAAAAAATGTTAAAATCATGAATCAACTCTCAATCCAAGCTTTATGAACTTTAGAACTTTCAACTTCTACTTTCGATGCTTAAACCTATCAAATCATGTCCGATTGACCTCAAATTTTGCACAAGTCATATCCGACATTACGGACCTACTCCAACTTTCGGAATTGGATTCCGACCCCGATATCAAAAAGTCCACTTTCAATCAAACTTCTCAAAAACCTTCAAATTTCTATCTTTAGCTAAATGGCTCCAAAATGACCTAAGGACCTCCGATTTCACTTCCGATCGCGCTCCCAACTCCAGAATTACCATACGGAGCTATTCACAGACTCGGAATCCCAAATGGACATCTATAACACTGAAATGCACTTCAAGCCAAACTTATGAACTTTCTTCCAAAATGCTAACTTCCACAATAGGCGCCAAAACGCTCCCGGGTCATCCAAGACCCAATCCGGGCATACTCCTAAGTCTAAAATCATCATACAAACCTACTGGAACCTTTAGATCCTAATTCTGAGGTCGTTTACTCAAAAGTCCCATCCTAGTTAATTCTTTTAACTTTAAGCTTCCGAAATGAGAATTCTCTTCTCAAATCAACTTAGAACTTCCCCAAACTCAACTCCGACCGCGCGTACAAGTCATAATACCTGAATTGAATATGCTCATGGCCTCAGACTGCTGAACGATACGCTAGGGCTCAAAACGACCGGTCAGGTTCGTTACAAAAGCCTTATTCAGGTATCCCATCACCAAAAAGAAACAAGTAAGGATACATTGGGTCTCCTTGTCTTAACCCCTTCTTTCCTTGGAATTTAGCTGTCAAGTCCCCCATTCAGTAGCAAGGAGTAGCTGACAGTGGTAACACACTCCATCATCAATTGCACAAACTTCACAAGCATTCCAAACTCTAGAAGTATCATCTTTAAAAAAGGCCATTCAACTGAGTCATAAGCTTTTCTTATGTCAACCTTAATGCAGCATCTTGGTGAGACCCCTTACTGAGTGTATCCCTTGACCAATTCATGGGAAATGATAACATTATCCAGTATGTAAAAAATTATTTTTAAAAAAATGATTAAAAAAAGACACAACGAAATTAACTACCTAAAATTAACTATTCAAACGTCGGTGATATAATATAAATAAATACATAATAAAAAATTATTCGATGACTACGTAAGTCCCTTCATTTTAATCTTGAATTTGTTCATTAAAATTCAGACAATATTTTTGAGAACAATAGAATAAAATTTAAAATAATAATTATTTCAAGGGTAATAAAATATATATCTTCTATTCTATTACAAGTATAAAGTAACAGAGAAAAATATTAAATAAAGTAATATGCTAATAAAAATTTTTATTAACAATGTAATAATACTAAATATTGGATGATATAACAAATAAAAAAACATAACAAAAGAGTTATTCGTTGCGCTGCCTGTATAAGTACCTTTAGTTTATTAGAGATTTTATTTATTAAAATTTAGATAATATTATCAAGAACAATAAAATAAAATTTAAAATAAAAAAATATTTCAACAGTAATAAATTATATATCTTCGCTTATATTACAAAAAAAAAAGGCGAGCAGGAAAAAATAGTAAATAAAGTAATATACTAATAAAAATTTCTATCAACAATGTAATAATACTAAATATTGGCTAATATAATAAAGGAAAATATAGAACAAAAAAATTATTCACTAACTATATAAGTACCTTTGATTTAGAGATTTCATTATGTAACGACCTGGCCAGTCGTTTTTGAGAATTTAAGCTCCGTTCAGTAGCGTAAGGTCATGAACAGCTTCATATTATGTATATTGATTTGTGTGCATGGTTGGATTCAGTTTCTGGATGAATTGGAGTCGAATTGGAAGAAGGAATATAGTTTTAGAAGCTTAAGCGGAGAGAATTTGACCGGAATTTGACTTTTGAGTAAATAGCTCCGGAATGAGTTTTGAATGATGTCAGTAGTTTCGTATGGTATTTTGGACTTGGGCATGTATTCGGATTTGGATTTGGAGGCTCGTATGGTAATTTGAGGCATTTCGGGGAAAGTTGGAAAAGTTGAAGTTTGGAAAATGGAGAGGTTTGACCCATATTTGAATTTTGTGATATCGAGTTTAGAATGCGATTACAAAAGTTGGAACAACTTCATTATGTCATTTGGGACTTGCCTGAAAAATTTGGTGTCATTTGGAGTTGATTTGATATGGTTCGGACGCTTGGTTGCAATTCTAGAGGTTCTTGAAGTTCATAGTGATTTTCATGCGTTTGGGAATCTAATTCATGGTCTTAGTGATGTTTGAAGTGATCTGAAAGTAGAAGTTCGTATGATGTTATAGGATGTGTTGGTACATTTGGTTGAGGTTTCGGGGGGCCTGGATGAGTTTCGGGGTGAGTTTTGAGCGAGTTCGAATATTTCGGCACTCGAAAGTTGATACGGATCGTGGGGGGGCCACGGACAGCGGTAAATCATCACCCCAGCAGCCAAAAGTACCTCTGTCAGCGGTGATATTTTGCTGCACCAGTGGAATTTTTGCGATAGCGGAAAATGGTCCGCGGTCCGCGTTGAGGAAGAATCCGCAGGTTCACTAGACTGACTTCGGGCCTATATCTTTTGATCTATAAGGAATTTTGAGATAACTCAAAAATGAAAGTTGTAGATCTTCGTGTCTAGTTTCTAGAAAGGTGAAGAAATCACAATTTGGACATCTCTAGAGAAAGTTATGGCCAAAAACTAAAGCATATCATTGTAGTCAATATTCTCCGCGGTCAGCGGTGGTGTTTTTGTGGTCAACAGTGTTGGAAATTTGGGAGGTGCACTATAAATACGTGGTTTAGGGTTTTATTTTATATTTTGACCTAGAGAGCTCGGATCCTGGCGATTAGTTGAAGGTTTTTTAAGAAATTCATCGGAGTAAGTGATTCTAACTCGGATTTGGCTAAATACATGAATCTATCATTGAATTCATCAATTTATTCTTGATTTGGCATGGAATTTGGGAAATTTGTAAAGACTTTCAAATATGTAAAATGATAATTCTAAGGACCAAATGGTATCGGAATTTGATAATTTTTGTATGGGTGAACTCGTATCGGAATAGGTATTCGATTTTTTAAATTTTCTCGGGTTTCGAGGTGCGGGCCCGGGGAGTTGACTTTTTTTTACTTTTTACAAATTGTATAAGAATCATAGTTTTGTTAATTGGAATTGTTAGATATATTCAACTTATTTTTGGCTAGATTGAGTCGAGCGTTGATGAATTGGTAAAGGAAAAGCTAAATTGAGTATTGAATTGGCAGATTGAGCTAAGTATCTTGCTTAACCTTGTGTGGGGAACTTCCCCTTAGGATTTGAGTCTTCTATGTTGATTGTAGTTTGTGTACGCGAGGTGACGAGTGCGTGCTCGGACTTGTTTGTGGAAATATTGGCCTCTTAGGGTTCTTAGGTCTTTATATTCACTTGTAAAAATGTGTTCTTGGCATGACTGAGTTTCCTATTTATTTGTTTCACCTCCACATGCTTAATTGGAATTAATTGCTTCATGATTCACTCTTATTGCCTAATTGAATCCTAATTGATTTAACTGAACAATTTTGCCTCTCCTATTGTCATGCTATCTCTTCATAGTTGCTTATCTTATTTGAGAATTATTATTACCCCTCCTGAAATTGTTAGTCTTAAGTGAAGCTGAGATCATCTTCCCCTAATTGAATTGTCGAATATCCTCAAAATTGCCCAATCTTAAAAGAAGTTAGATAACCTTTGTCCTTGTTGACTTGCCCTTATTTGGGACTATTTGACTCGTGTTGATTTCCTTGTTATTGACTTGTATATTGTGAGATCATAGCTATATATTAGTTTTCCCGTTGTTGAACTATTCCCTTTATGCTAGCATTCTTTTCTGTGATTACTCCTTGTGAGTTGTTTGTGCCGTTTCCTTTACGGGAATGCACCAGGGAGATCCCCCTGCATATGTACTTTGGGACTAAGGAACGGTATTTCAGGAGATCCCCCTACACATTTATGATTTGGACTACGGGACGATATCCCGGGAGATCCTCTAAATATTTAACTTTGGGCTATGGGATTGTATCCAAGGAGATCCTCTGTACATTTATGTTTGGGACTACGGGACGGTATCCTGGGAGATTTCCTATTATTATCACGGCATTCTGAGCTGTTGTTTCCATTGATCCTATCCCTGTGTAAACAGTATATGTGTTCTCCGTTCTTGTCCTTATGCTTACTAGTTGGTATGAACTATCACGTGGCTAAGTACCCTTATCGGATAGGAGCTCCTTAAGATTTTTAAGTATAGAAACACACCCTTGTTTATTTTCCTCCATGTGAGAATGACTCCTTGGGGCACGTGAGTTGTCAGTATGATTATGAGGTATGATGAGGGCACAAGATGCCAAGTGTCAGGATTCAGGTATGGAGACCCGTATTGTATGATTATGAGATGATATTTCACAGGTTGACTTATATTCACAGGATATTTATTTGAAAAGGTTATATTCGAAAGGTATTCATTTTTTGAGAATTATTTCGGAAAATATTTACTTGAAGGAAGTATAATTCGAAATGTTTTTATCAGCTGAAAGATTTGACTAATTGATTGAAGTTGTTGGCTATGACCTAATGTTAAAGCTATCGTAGTTGATGAGCTATGACTTGTCCTTACTGTATTTGTGGTTTCGAATTTGGGTTGTATTTCTTGTTCGCTTTTATAAGCTTTATTATGGTTTTCCACTGTTATTTGTTGTTTCCTTTCCTTATTGTAGTTATTGTATTGTTAGCAATATCACTTAGTCTTTATATAGATATCATGTTCTGTTGTTTCTATACTTATATTTATTCTGCTTCTTAGACAAGTGGGTGTCTTTACTATTCCTCGTCACTACCCCACTGAAGTTCGTTTTGATATTTACTGGGCACCGCTGTGGTGTGCTCATATTACACTTCTGCACATTTTTTTTGTGCAGATCCATGTATTGATCATTGGTAGTTGAGCGGATTTTTGCCGAGGAGATTGAGGTAAACCTGCTACTACGTTCACAGGCTTCTGAGTCACCTTCCTATTTTGTATTCACACTATTATACTTATTTCTATATGGTTGTGTTTAGAAGTTGTAGCGAAACTCTTTAGAGCTTATGACTTGTACTGCCGGGTTTTTGAAAGATGTTCATTGTATTAAGGATTCAATTCAGAAGAGTTCTAGATGTTATTATGTATTGTTGTTATTTCAAAATTATTAGGCTTACCTAGTCCTTAAGACTAGGTACCATCACGATACCTAAACGGAGGGGAAGTTGGGTCATGACAAGCTGGTATCAGAGCTCTAGGTTCATAGGTGCTACGAGTCATAAGCGAGTTTAGTAGAGTCTTGCAGATCGGTACGGAGACGTCTGTACCTATCTTCGAGAGGGTACAGAACTATTAGGACAATCTCACTTCCTTCACTCTTATCGTGCGAGCTTATGGATCTTGGAGTTTGAGATTTTATCCTTTCATTCTCTCACCGACAGTGAGGACACGAGCTGTGGTTATCGATGACGCTACTTCAGGAGCAGGTATCGCTAGAGACAGAGGTAGAGGCCGATGAGGAATATGTGACGCTGCTAGACCACACTAATAGCAGCGAGCTTCCGTTGGTCAGGTTCCACATGGCGACACAATTTACGATTCTAGTTCAGCCCATGGTCAGGGCAACAACATCCAAAGGAGAACAATTTAGGATTGCAAGGTTCAAGAAAGAGTGACCCTCCTACATTCAGTGGTTTGGCATCAGAGAGTGCAATGGGTTTCATAGAGGAGTGCCATCGCATTATCAGCACTATGGGTATTGTAGAGACGAGTGGGGCTGATTTTACTACGTTCCAGCTTAGGGGAGCGGCTTATCAGTGGTGGCGGGCATATGAGTTGGGTAGCCCGGCCGAGCCAGTTTCACTTACATGGGTTTAGTTTTCAAAATGTTCCTGAGAGAGTTCGTACCTCAGTCGCTTCGGGTTGCATGGCGTGCGTAGTTTGAGCAGTTGCACCACAGCACTATGTCAGTATCATAGTACGCCATCAGATTCAGTGATTGGCCAAACATGCGCCGGCCTTGGTTTCTACTATTCGGGAGAGGGTTCGTCGGTATATTGAGGGACTCCACCCCAGCATCAGGACTAGCTGGCATGAGTATTGTTATAGGCTGAGAGTTGGTGATTGATATTTCTTATCAACAGATCATGAGTATTGTTATAAGGGTGGAGGACAGGCTGGCTCGAGATCAGGAGAGAGAGAGAGAGTACAGGGGGGCAAGGAGGCCTCGTAGACTGAAGAGATCTGCTGGTCCTTATTTTGGAGGCAGGGTGCGACATAGTAGAGGTTTAGTGGGTCAGCCAGTTCAGTTTGTGCTTCGGGCTTTACTCAGTGATTCAAGTATTCATGGGTCTCAGATACCCGTATCACACAGTCCCTACAGCCACGTCGGTAGAGGGGTTGCTTCAAGTGCGGAGATATTAGCCATATAGTGAGAGATTGTCCCAGACTTTGGGCCGATGTGCCATAATAAGGTATTCAGGCGAGTAGAGGGCGCCCAAAAGGGGGAGGCCCGGACTGTTGATGTGTCCCACATGGTAGGTTTGAGGCTGCTGCACCAGATGATGTCATTCAGGTATACTTTCGATTTGTTATGGGGAAGCACCATCTGTATTTCATCTCAGTTCTGCTTATCGGGGTGACTTCCCCTATCTGTGCTCCACTTATGATTATGTTTCATGATTTGCACTCTGTTTATGTGATTACCCTGTTGGGAGGTTCTATGAGTGATAGTCGTGCCTATCGTCTGTTCTAGTCCTTATTAAGAGTTATGAGACTAGTGGTAAATTCCTGTTGTCTTTTTAGTTGTGCCTATCGTCTGTTTCTAGTCCTTGTTAAGAGTTATGAGACTAGTGGTAAATTCCTATTGTCCTTTTAGGTAGGCTTTATGTGATTTATGAGTATTCTTTGCTACGAGCTACGATTTTATGCTCCACCGGTGTGGGAGCCAGTACATGTTGAATTTTTGTTGATGAAATTGATCTAGTGAGAGTTTCCAACTGATTTGATGTGTACCCTTCTTGAGATTCAGAGTTGAGGGCATGACCCTCGTTATTTCATGCGATTTGATGTGTTGAGACCGGGCTTTGTACCGTGGTGGAAGTTATATCAATATGAGATCCTTGTGATACCTTTATAAGCTTTAATTCTTTCTTGTTAGATTGTTTTGTAAATTAGTTCTGATAAAAAAATTTGTGCTTGACGGACTTGTTTGATAGTTCCTTTATGTGTTTCCCTTTCCATATTCAATCATTTTTATTATGTGCTTCTTGAGTTTTAGCTTGTGGGGTGTGTGCCCATTGGTATTAATTGTTATTTGGTGATTCGGGTGTTAGCTATGTGGTTTCCATGGTTATTGTATCATCGTCAGTGTTGTGGAGGTTTGAAACGGGTTCCTATCGAATATGAGGCTTGTGACCGGTGCAGGATTTGATTTCGGGCAAGTATTGTGATCACGAATGTTATTATAGGCCTGTGCGTGGTGTGTATGTTGTGTGCTTGCACTCTGTAGGTGTAGGAATAACTGGTTGCAGCTAGTTCAAACGAATACCCGATATGGATTTAGAACGGGTCTCTTGGAAATGAATGGGAGAAGAGGAATTTGGCTCCAAGGCTTATTGGTATTGCTAGAAGGGCTAAATTTCAGTTGAGATGGTGTCGTCAGATTTATGTGGATTGGGGTGACGTGGGATCACCCGGGGTGTTATGTTGGAAGTGTGCATTCAATGATTTGAGGACTTCGAGGCGAATCTTGGCACGTTCGAGGACGAATATTGGTTTTAAGAGGGGGAGGATGTAACGACCCGGACGGTCATTTTTGAGAATTTAAGCTCCATTCAGTAGCATAAGGTCTTGAACAGCTACATATTATGAATATCGACTTGTGTGCATGGTTGGATTCAGTTTTCGGATGAATCAAAGTCGAATTGGAAGAAGGAATATAGTTTTGGAAGCTTAAGCGGAGAGAATTTGACCGGAATTTGACTTTTGAGTAAATGGCTCCGGAATGAGTTTTGAATGATGTCAGTAGTTTCGTATGGTATTTTGGACTTGGGCTTGTGTTCGGATTTGGATTTGGAGGCCCATAGGGTAATTTGAGGCATTTCGGTACAAGTTGGAAAAGTTGAAGTTTGGAAAATGGAGAGGTTTGACCCATAGTTGACTTTTTTGTTATCGAGGTCAGAATGCAATTCCGAAAGTTGGAACAGCTCCGTTATGTCATTTGGTACTTGCCTGCAAAATTAGGTGTCGTTTGGAGTTGATTTGATATGGTTCGGACGCTTGGTTGCAATTCTAGAGGTCTTGAAGTTCATAGTGATTTTCATACATTTGGGCATCTAATTCGTGGTCTTAGCGATGTTTGAAGTGATTTGAAATTGGGGTTAAGTTTGTATGATGTTATGGGATGGTGTTGGTATATTTGGTTGAGGTTCCTGGGGCCCCGGATGAATTTCGGGGTGAGTTTTGAGCGAGTTAGGACATTTCGGCACTCCGAAGTTAGTTACGGATCGTGGGGGGAGCATATAGCGGTATATTATCACCCCAGCAGCCAAAAGTACCGCTTTCAGTGGTAATATTTCGCTGCAGCATCGGAATTTTTGCAGTAGCGGAAAATGGTCCGCGGTGAGGAAGAATCCGCAGGTTCACTGGTATGACTTCAGAAGCCTATATCTTTTGATCTACAAGAAATTTTGATATGATTCAAAAATGAAAGTTGTAGACTTCATGTCTGATTTCTAGAAAGACAAAGATATCACAATTTGGACATATGCAGAGAAAGTTATGGTCCAAATACTAAAGCATGTCACTGCAGTCAACATTCTCCGCATTAGAGGTGGATTTACCGCGGTCAACAGTGATGGACCGACGTCAGCGGTGGTTTTTTTGTGGTCAGCTGTGATGGAAATTTGGGGGGTGCACTATAAATACGAGGTTTAGGATATTATTCCATATTTTGACCTATAGAGCTCGGATTTTGGCGATTTTTTGAAGGTTTTTCAAGAGATTCATCGGGGTAAGTGATTCTAACTCAGATTTGGCTAAAATACATGAATGTGTCATTGAATTCATCATTTGATTCTTGATTTGGGATGGAATTTGGGAAAAATTTGTAAAGTCTTCCAAAAAAGTAAAATAATGATTTGAAGGACCAAATGGTATCGGAATTTGATAATTTTTTAATGGGTGAACTCGTATCGGAATGGGTATTCGATTTTTGTAAATTTTGTCAGGTTTCGAGGTGCGGGCCCGAGGAGTTGACTTTTGTTGACTTTTTGTAAATTGTATAAGAATCATAGTTTTGTTAATTGGACTTGTTTTCTCTCGCATTGTTAGAAGTATTCAAGTCGTTTTTTGCTAGATTAAGCCGAGCGTTGATGAATTGGTAAAGAAAAAGCTAAATTGAGTATTGAATTGGCCGGATTGAGGTAAGTATCTTGTCTAACCTTGTGTGGGGGATTTCCCCTTAGGATTTGAATCTTCTATGTTGATTGTGGTTCGTGACGCGAGGTGACGAGTGCGTGCTCAGACTTATTTGTGGAAAAATTGGCCTCTTAGGGTTCTTAGATCTTTATATTCACTTGTAGGAATGTGTTCTTGGTTGACTGACTTTCCTATTTATTTGTTTCACGTCCACATGCTTAATTGAAATTAATTGCTTCATGATTCACTCTTATTGCCTAATTGATTTAACTGAAGAATTTTGCCTCTCCTATTGTCATGCTATCTCTTCATAGTTGCTTATCTTATTTGAGAATTATTATTACCCCTCCTGATATTGTCTAGTCTTAAGTGAAGTTGAGATCATCTTCCCTAATTGAATTGTCGAATATCCTAAAAATTGTCCAATCTTAAAGAAGTTAGATAACCTATGTACTTGTTGACTTGCCCTTATTTAGGACTATTTGACTCGTGTTGATTTCCTTGTTATTGAATTGTATATTGTGGGAACGTCGCTATATATTAGTTTTCCCGTTGTTGAACTGTTCCCTTTATGCCAGCATTATTTTATGTGGTTACTCCTTGTGAGTTATTTCTGCCGTTTCCTTGCGATTTACAGTCCTTAAGTTGATTTAGTTGTCTTACCTTGTATTATTATCATTTGTTGTTTTTTTATGTATTGTGGTGATGAACGAGCTTTCTGTTGTGTTATGACTGTGGTTTCTATTGGTTGCGTGGCATGTTTACTTTGGGACTACGGAATGGTATTCCGGGAGACCCCCCTGCATATTTACTTTGGGACTACGGAACGGTATTCCGGGAGATCCCCCTATACATTTATGATTTAGACTACGGGACGGTATCTCAGAAGATCCTTTGGATATTTACTTTTGGACTACGGTATGGTATCCCGGGAGATCCTCTGTGCATTTACCTTTGGGACTACGGGACGGTATCCTGAGAGATTCCCTATTATTATCACTGTGTTCTGAGTTGTTGTTTTCATTGATCCTATCCCTATGTAAACAGTATATGTGATGTCTGTTCTTGTCCTTATGCTTACTAGCTGGTATGAACTATGTTAGGACACTTGCACAAGCATACACGTGGCTAAGCACCCTTATCGGATAGGAGCTCCTTGAGATTTTTGAGTATAGACGCACACCCTTATTTATTTTCCTCCATGTGAGAATGACTCGTTGGTACACGTGAGTTGTCAGTATGATTATGAGGTATGGAGAGGGCACAGGATACCAAGTGTTAGGGTTCAGGTATTGAGACCCGTATTATATGATTATGAGATGAGATTTCACAGTGTGACTTATATTCGAAGGATATTTATTTGAAAAGGTTATATTCGAAAAGTATTCATTTTTTGAGGACTATTTCGGAAAAATATTTACTTGAAGGAAGTATAATTCGAAATGTTTTTATCAGCTGAAAGATTGGACTAATTGATTGAAGTTGTTGGCTATGACCTAATGTGAAAGTTGTCGTAGTTTCTGAGTTATGACTTGTCCTTACTATATTTGTGATTTTGAATTTGGGTTGTATTTTTTGTTCACTTTTATGAGCTTTATTATGGGTTTCCACTGTTACTCGTTGTTTCCTTTCCTTATTGTAGTTACTGTATTGTTAGCAATATCACTTAGTCTTTATATAGATATCATGTTCGATTATTTTTATACTTATACGTGTTCTACTTATTAGACCAGTGGGTGTCTTGACTGTATCTCGTCACTACCCCACCGAGGTTAGTCTTGATACTTACTGGGCACCGCTGTGGTGTGCTCATACTATACTTCTGCATATTATTTTATATGCAGATCCAGGTATTGATAGTTAGTAGCTGGGCGAATTTTTGCCGAGGAGACTCGAGGTAAACCTGTTGCTGCACGCAGGCTTTGGAGTCACCTTCCTATTTTATATTCACACTGTTATACATATTTCCATACAGTTTTGTTTAGAAGTTGTAGCGAAACTCTTTAGAGCTTATGACTTGTACTACCGGATTTTGGGAAGATGTTTATTGTATAAAGGATTCAATTCAGAAGAGTTTTAGATGTTATTATGTATTGTTATTATTCCAAAATTATTAGGCTTGCCTAGTCCTTAAGACTAGGTGTCATCATGATACCCAAACGGAGGGGAAGTTGGATCGTGACACATTATTGGGTATATCGTATTGACAAACAAGATGACTATTGAAATTTATTAAAGCAATACCATCTAATAGAATCAAACAAGCCCGATCATAATTTAATTTAATTAATATTTTTTAAATATTGACCGCGCATTGCGCGGGTACGACTACTAGTGAGTAGCTAATGGTACAGGTAAAAGAGAGGTAAAAATTGCCTTTTTCTTGATTTAGTGGACAAGTAAAAGTAAAAATATATTTTGGGTATAGTGGACAAGTACAAGTAAACGAGGGAGTATATTCTAAGAACTTACGAGTTTACTAAGAACTTGTGAATTGCATTTAAGTGGTTGAGATTTATTCATCCTAAATAGGTTTCGAGTTCAACCCTGTATCAAATTTTAAAAAAAAATTGATAGAGAGTTATTCGCTATTTAATGACATTATACGATGTGAATCTGAATTAATCAAGTTAGTAATTTCATATGCAAGATAATTTTTTAAAACAAAAGGGGAGGGGGGGATCTTCACTAAATGCACAATATTTTTTTCCCAAATTATATTCCTCTTGTTCTCTTTTTTCTTTCAAATTGAAGTCCTTAAAAAAATTTAATTAGCAAATTTTGACTGAAGTACCTACCTACTAGATAAATATAGCTATTAATATCCTAATAGTTAAAATCATAATTAAGGGTGAACATGCCTATGCCAAATAGTTTATTGTCATTTGATATTTTCTTGCTCTCCCTTTTCCTTTCGTAAGAAGAGAAGATAATCAAAATACTACTTCTTTTATCAACTTAATAATGTTGTTTCATCAAGAAATTATTATTATAACTCATTTAAAGTTATTTATGCAAGTGTGATGACCCAAAAGGTCATATCGTATTTTAGAACCTAATTCGAGGTACCGAGGCCCTAAAGACCTTATTTTCTTTCTCCTCGATTTGCGTACACAGTCCAAGCGCATTTTCAGAAAGTCTTTATGTGAAAATTTAAGAAAATATTAAGTTTTGCTTTTAAAATTGATTTAAGTTAACTTCGGTCAATATTTTGAGTAAATAGACCCGAACCCGTATTTTGACAGTCCCGGAGGGTCCGTAGTAAAATATAGGACTTGGGCGTATGCCCAAAACTGAATTCCGAGGTCCTAACCTGATAACTGAATTTTTGAAGAAAATTGTTAAATTGGTAATATAATGGTTTCAAGAAATTGAATAATATTTGATCTTATTAGTATCGGGCCCGTATTTTGGTTCTGGAGCCCAGTACAGATTTAACATGTTATTTAAGTTATGTCGGTGAAATTTGATGAGAAACGGGACTGATTTGACGTGATTCGAACGTCCGGTTGTGAAAATAGGAATTTCAAGTGTTCTTAAGGATTTCATATGTTTTGGTATTAAATTCGTAGTTTTAGATATTATTTTTGCAATTTGATCGTACGAGCAAGTCCATATGATATTTTTAGACTTGTGTGCATATTTGGTTTGGAGCTCCAAGGGCTCGAGTGATTTTCGGATAGGCTAGGGATATTTTGGACTTAGAAAATCTGTTGTGTTGTTGTTTCTGGTATGACTGATGTTTTATCTTTCGCATTCGCGAGGCAACTCTTGCGAATGCGAAGTGAAACCTGGACTGGGGAGGGATTGTTCAGCGTGAACACGAAGCCATGGTCGCGAACGCGAAGCACTGGGGGCTACACTTCGCGAATGCGACCGGCATCTCGTGAACAAGTAGAGTAAAAAGGAGGTGGGCTGGGAATCTTTGAGTTGTTCTTCACGAACGCGGTCCAACGCTCGCGAAGGGGTAAAAAAAATCGCGGATGCAAACGCGAAGGTCCTTCTGGCCTCAATGCATCACGAACGCGAAGAAGATCGGTCTAGTGTTTTGAAATAGAATAAAAAATGGGAATCTTCCATAATTTCATACTTTCAGAAACAAGAAGACTTTGAGGCAATTTTCAAGAGACAGGTTCTTCCCAAAGTGTTGGTAAATGATTCTAAACCACATTCTTTCAATTACACATTGCATTAAATCAATTTTCATCCAAAATTCTAGGGTTTTCATGGTAGAAATTAGGAATTTTTGTATAATTGGAATTTAGGCCTCAATTTGGGGTCGGATTCCGAAACTAATTACATATTTACGCTCGTAGGTGAATGGGTTTTGGTCCGAACCTCGAGTTTTGACCAAGCAGGTCCGGGTCGATTTTTGACCTTTTGGGGGAAAGTTTGGGAAAACTAAATTTATGCATTATAGTTGATTCCTTTAGCAATAATTGATGATATTGAGTTAATTGTGACTAGATACGAGTGGATTAGAGGTAGAATCTAGAGGAAAAGCGTTATTTGAGGCTTGAGTTTGGCCGTGGAATCGAGGTAAGTGTTGTGGCTAACCTTAGCTTGAGGGATTAGGTATTGTTATCTTATTTGCTATGTGTTTAGTTGTTGAGTACGTCGTATAGGTGAGGTAACGAGTATCTGTATGTTGTTGTCGGGTCATAGCATGCGAATGAGTTTTATATTTGTGATTGTTGTGTTTCTTTATACGTATTGTTCATGCTTAAACTAGTTATTCTTCATGTTAAACAAGTCTTATTATGTTTTTTTTCCTGGTATTGGATATTGGTTGAGTATTGACTCAAGTTGATATTTATATTGTGACGTTAAATGTTGAAACGCGATTGGTTATTGTTGATTCCCTTGGTGGTTTGTTATTCTTTTCTGTTGTTTGGGTGAGGAAGACTAAATCACGAAGGGTGATGCCATGCAAGATATTGTGAGTGAGTATTAAGGCACAAGGGTGATGTCGTGCCGTATTCTATGAGTTTTAATGCACGAAGGGTGATGTCATGCCGTATTCTAATATTGATAATTCACGAAGGCTGATGTCGTGTCATGTTATGAGAGAGAGTTAATGCACGAAGGGTGATGCTATGCTGTTTCTATTTTTTTTATGGTAAGGACGAGAGTAAAAGCACGAAGCGTGATGTCATGCAAATGTTGCTATGTTATTATTTATATTGGTTCAAAACATGATATTTATTATGTTTCTGTACTTTACTATTTTCAGAATTTGGTATTCGCCTTAGCATGTTTTTTCCCTTCCCGTTATTATCTGTTAGATTTCTGTTATTGTTATTTCCTCGTATATGATTTAACTGTACAGGTTCATGTTATTTGTCATGTCCTAGCCTCATCACTACTTTGCCGAGGTTAGGTTCGGCACTTACCAGTACATGGGGTCGGTTGTACTGATAATGTACTCTGCACTTTCTATGCAGATTTCGATACCGGACCTCGTTGAGCAGAGTTGGGTTTCTGCCTTCAGTCCATCCGGAGACCCAAGGTAGATCTGCCGACATTCGGAGACCCTAGAGTCCCATTCCCTCTATCTCAGTTTCCATGATTTTTTTTCTTTTCGAGAAGAGATGTATTTCTTTTAAACCAGTATTTGTAAAACTCTTAGACATTTGTGGATTGTGACACCAGATCTTTGGGTAGTCGTGTATTAGTGTTTAAACTGTTATATAATTTCCGCATTTCTTATTTGTTTAGTTTAAATTATTTTTAATTACTATTTTGGTTAGTGATTAGTGTGTTAGACTGTATTTGTTGGCTTACCTAGCATTCTAAGAGTTAGGCGTCATCACGATCCCGGCGGTGGGTAACCAGGGTCGTGAAAAGTTGGTATCAGAGTACTAGGTTGCCTAGGTCTCACAATTTACAAACAAGCTAGGTAGAGTCTAAGGGATCGGTACGGAGATATTTGTGCTTATCCCCTAGAGGCTGCAGAGTTTAGTAATAGCTTCACATCTATTCTTCTCTCTCGTGTGATTTGATTTCTCAATGCTAATTGAACTTCTACTCTGTTCTTTCTCTGATGGAGAGAGCACGTACTGCTTTATCCGCTTATCAGCAGCCTGAGCCCCTAGTGGCAGCTCCTACGAGGGGCATAGGACGAGGCCAAGGTCGTGCTAGAGGTCGAAGCAGGGGCAGGGCTTAGCCTAGAGATCAAGTAGCAGCACCAGTAGCGGAGCCTCAGGTGGAGTTTGATGATGAGGTTCCGGCTCAGGCCATTCTGGTAGGTTCCAGAGGGGTTCATCGCTACCCCAGTACTTCACGATGTTTTGGTCTGTCTAGTGGGCCTTATAGAGAGCGTAGCACGGACTGGCACATTTCTTGTAGCATCAGCCGCCTCTCAGGCTGGGGGAGGAGCCTAGAATCCCGCTACTCACACTCCGAAGCAGATGGCTCCTCAGTTTTAGACTCCAGCAGCTCGACCAGTGGAAGTAGCTCAACCAATTGTTGTGGCTCAGGCCGTTGGTGGATCATCTATGTCTTCTAAGGCTTTGTTGAGGTTGGACAAGTTAACCAAGCTTTTCTCGGTACATTTCAGTGAGGCATCTTCGGAGGACCCCCAAGATATCTTGACCGCTGCCATGAGGTGTCACAGAACATGGGGATAGTAGAGACCAATGGGGTCGACTATGTTGTGTTTCAGATGATAGGGTCCACCAAGGGATGGTGGAATGATTTTGTGTTGACTAGACCAGCTGGGTTGCCTGCCTTGACTTGGGATTAGTTCTCACAGCTATTTCTCGAGAAGTTATTTCCTATCACTCAAAGAGAGGACTATCTCAAGCAATTTGAGCATCTTCAGTAGGGTTCTATGACTGTCACTCACTACGAGACTAGGTTTGTTGATTTGGCTCGTCATGCTCTTTTTATACTCCTTACCGAGAGAGAGAGGGTGAGGAGGTTTATTGAGGGACTCGCTCAGCCTATTAGATTGTATATGGCTAAGTAGACAGAGAGCGAGATTTCTTTCTAGGATGCGGCCAATGTGGCTAGGCGGGTTGAGATAGTTTTAGCTCAGGGGAGTGGTCAGGGGTCTGACAAGAGGCCTCATTATTCTGGTAGGTTCAGTATGCCTCGTTTGGAGGTAGGGATTCTTTCGGTAGAGGCCATCCTCCCAGGCCATTTCATTCAGCACTTCAGGCTTCTCATGGTGCTTCAGGTGGCTGTGGCTCTCATGTGCAGTATTCTGATTAGCTACCCTACAATGCACCCCCAGCTCCTATCAGTGCACCTCTGCTCCAGAGTTTTCAGGGTGTTTACTCAGGCCGTTAGGGTCAGTTTCAGGGTCAGCAGTCTCAGCAGCTGCGGTCTTGTTATACTTGTGGTGATCCGAGGCACATTGCTAGATTTTACCCTCGAGCATTGAGTAGTTCTTAGCATCAGGGTTCTTGTGCCATAGTTCCGGCACTAGGTGTCCACCACCCGCTCAGCCAGCTAAAGGTAGGGGTCAGGCAGCTAGAGGTGGAGGTCGAGGTATTAAAGGTAGAGGTTAGGTAGCTAGAGGTGGAGGCCAGCTAGTAGGAGGTCATCCCAGAGATGTAGTTCAGAGTGGTGGGGCCCAACCTTGATGTTATGCTCTCCCGGCCAGGCCTGAGGCTGAGGCATCTGATGTCGTTATCACATGTACGATTTTAGTTTGCAGTAGAGATGCTTCAGTTCTATTTGACCCAAGGTCTACATACTCCTATGTGTCATCTTACTTTGCTTCATATTTGGTTGTGCCTCGTGACTCCTTGAGTGCTCCTGTATATATGTCTACAACGATGGGTGATTTTATTATTGTAGATAGTATTTATCACTCGTGTGTGGTTATTATTGGGGGTATTGAGACTATTTTATATCTTCTACTTCTCTATATGGTCGACTTTGATGTTATATTGAGGATGGATTGGATGTCACCTTATTATGCTATATTGGATTGTCACGCCAAGACCGTGATTTTAGCGTTGCCGGGGTTGCCTCGATTGGAGTAGAGATGGACTCCTGGTCATTCTACCAGTAGGGTCATTTCTTATATGAAGGCTCGGCATATGGTCGAGAAGGGGTGTTTGGCTTATTTGGCTTATGTTCGTGATTCCAATGCGAAAGTTCCTTCCATGGATTCCGTACCAGTTGTTCGTGAGTTTCCAGAGGTATTTCATGCACACCTAGTGGGGATGCCAACCGACAAGGATATTGACGTTTGCATTGATTTGGCTCGGGGCACTCAGCCCATTTTTATTTCGCCATACCGTATTGACCCACCAGAGTTGAAGGAATTGAAATATCAGTTGCAAGACTTGCTTGATTAGAGCTTCATTAGGCCTAGTGTCTCACCTTGGGGTGCGCTAGTGTTGTTTGTAAAGAAAAAGGATGGGTCAATATGAATGTGCATAGATTATCGGCATTTGAATAAAGTCACCATCAAGAAAAAGTATCTATTGTCGAGGATTGATGACTTATTTGATCAGCTTCAGGGTGCCAAGGTGTTTTTGAAGATTGATCTAACGTCTGGCTACCATCAGTTGAGGATTAGGGCATCTGATGTCCCTAAGATAGCATTTCGCACTCGGTACGAGCATTATGAGTTTCTAATGATGTCATTTGGGTTGACAAATGCCCTAGCAACGTTCATGGATTTGATTAACCAAGTGTTCAATTCCTATTTGGATTCCTTCATGATTTTTTTTATTGATGATATCTTGATCTACTCCCGCAACCGAGAGGAGCATGAGCAACATCTTTGGATTGTTCTTCATACTCTGAGAGACAACCAACTATATGCTAAGTTTTCAAAATATGAGTTTGGGTTGAGTTCAGTTGCATTCTTGGGTCATGTTGTATCAGCAGAGGGTTTTCAAGTGGATCCTAAAAAGATTGAGGCAGTCAAGGACTGACCTAGGCCCACATAAGCTACAACCTACAGAGATTCGGAGTTTCTTAGGCTTAGCGGGTTATTACCGTCGGTTTATGGAGGGGTTCTCATCCATAGCAGCCCCGATGACCCGGTTGACCAGAAAAGGTGCCCCGTTCAGGTGGTCGGACAAGTGTGAGGCGAGCTTTCAGAAGCTCAAGATAGCTTTGACTACGACACCAGTATTGGTATTTCTCACGGGTTCATGGCCATATATAGTATATTGTGACATATCTCGTATTGGACTTGGTGTGGTATTGATGTAAGGTGGTAAGGTTATTGCATATGCT
The DNA here is from genome assembly GCA_026770625.1 of Nicotiana glauca. NCBI lineage: Eukaryota > Viridiplantae > Streptophyta > Magnoliopsida > Solanales > Solanaceae > Nicotiana > Nicotiana glauca. The sequence goes on from MU665932.1 coordinate 86,317, forward strand.
TCACGACAGTTGACTAGTAGCCATTGTTCACATGCTGAAGATTCAGAGGCACTATCTGTATTGTGTGTCGTGTGAGGTGTTCATGGATCACAAGAGTTTGCAATACTTGTTCAAGTAGAAGGAGCTAAATTTGAGTCAGAGGAGGTGGTTGGAGCTATTGAAAAACTATGATATCACCATCTTATACATCCCGAGAAGGCCAATGTGGTGGCTGATGCTTTGAGTAGGAAGTCAGCTAGTAAGGGCAGCCTTGTGTGTATCCCAGTCGGTGAGAGGCCACTTGTTTTAGATGTTCAGGCTTTGGCCAATTAGTTTGTGAGGTTGGATGTTTCTGAGCCCGGTCGTGTTCTAGCTTGTAGAGTCGCTTGGTCTTCCTTGCTCGAGCATATCAGGGAGCGACAGTATGATGATCCTCATTTGCTTATCTTTAGGGACACGGTGCGGCACGGTGATGACAAGCAGGTTACAGTTGGAGATGTGGAGTTTTGAGGATGCATGGTCGTATTTGTATGCTTAATGTGGATGGACTTGGTGAGTTGATTCTAGAGGAGGCTCACAGTTCCCGGTATTCTGTTCATCCGGTCGCTGCTAAGATGTATCAGGACTTGGGGCAATATTATTGGTGGAGGAGGATAAAGAAGGATATTATTGCATATGTAGCTCGGTGTTTGAATTTCATCAAGTAAAGTACGATCATTAAAGACATGTTGGTTTGCTTCAGAAGGTTGAGATTCTTGAGTAGAAGTAGGAGCATATCACTATGGACTTCGTTGTTGGACTCCCACAGACTCAGAGGAAGTTCGACGCAGTATGGGTTATTGTGGATAGGCTGACTAAGTCAGCACATTTCATTCTTGTGGCAGTTTCCTATTCTTCAGAGCGGTTGGTAGAGATCTATATTTGTGAGATCGTTCATCTCCATGGTATGCCCGTGTCTATCATTTCTGACCAAGGTACGTAGTTTACCTTGCATTTCTGGAGGGTAGTATAGCGTGAGTTGGGTACGCGGGTCTAGTTGAGCACAATATTTCATCCTCAGACGGACAGACAGTTCGAGTACTCTTCAGATTTTTGAGGATATGTTGCGCGCCTGTGTTATAGACTTTGGAGTTTCGTGGGATTAGTTCTTGTCGTTAGCAGAGTTTGCCTAAAACAATAGCTATCAGTCGAGCATCCAAATGGCTCCCTATGAGGCATTATATGGTCGGCGGTGTCGGTCGTCGGTTGGATGGTTTGAGCCGGGAGAGGCTCAATGGGTATAGATTTGGTGCAGGATGCCTTGGATAAAGTTAAGATCATTCAGGATAGACTTTGTACAGCTTAGTCCAGGCAAAAGAGTTATGCCGACTGTAAGGTTTGTGATGTGGCATTCATGGTCAGAGAGCGAGTGTTGCTTCAGGTGTCGCCCATGAAGAGCGTGATGAGATTTGGGAAGAAGGGCAAGTTAAGCCCTAGGTTCATCGGGCCTTTTGAGATTCTTGATCGAGTGGGAGAGGTGGCTTACAGACTTGCATTGCAACTAGGATTATCAGTGGTACATCTAGTGATTCATGTGTCCATACTTCGGAAGTATCACGGCGATCCATCCTACGTATTAGATTTCAGCACTGTCTAGCTGGATAAGGATTTGACCTACGAAGAGGAGCCGGTAGCTATTCTGGACTGGCAGATTCACCAATTGAGATCGAAGAGTTATCCTTCGATTCATGAATAGTGGAGAGGTCAGCCTGTTGCGGCAGCTACCTGGGAGTCTGAGTCTGATATGCGGAGCAGATATCCCTATCTTTTATCTAGATCGGGTACTTTTAGATGTTCGTTCGAGGACAAACAGTTGTTTTAGAGTTGGAGAATGTGATGACCCAAAAGGTCATCTTGTGTTTTAGAATCCAATTCGAGGTTCTAAGGCCTTCAAGACCTCATTTTCTTTCTCTTCGATTTGCGTGCCCAGTCTGGGTGCATTTCCGGAAAGCCTTTATGTGAAAATTTGAGAAAATATTAAGTTTCCTTTAAAATTGATTGAAGTTGACTTCGGTTAATATTTTGAGTAAATGGACCCGGACTCATATTTTGATGGTCCTGAAGGGTCCATAGTAAAATATGAGACTGGACGTATGCCCTAAATTGAATTCCGAGGTCCCTAGCCCGAGAAATGAATTTTTGAAGAAAATTATTAAACTGGAAATATAATGGTTTTAAAAAATTAAATAATATTTGATCTTGTTGGTATCAGGCTTGTATTTTGGTTCCGGATCCTGGTACATGTTTAATATGGTATTTAAGTCATGTCGGTGAAATTTGGTGAGAAACGGGACTGATTTGACGTTATTCGGACATGTAGTTGTGAAATAGAAATTTCAAGTGTTCTTAAGGATTTCATGTGTTTTGATGTTAAATCCATAGTTTTAGATGTTATTTTGGCCATCTGATCGCACGAGCAAGTTTGTATGATATTTTTAGACTTGTGGGCATGTTTGATTTAGAACCCCGAGGGCTCGGGTAAGTTTTGGATAGGCTACGGTAAGTTTTGGACTTAGAAAATCTGTTGTGTTGCTATTTTTGGTATGACTGATGTTTTGTGCTTCGCGTTCGTGAAGCAACTCTCACGGATGCGAAGTGCAACCTGGGCTGGGGAGGGGATTGTTCTTCATGAACGTGAAGCCATGGTCGCGAATGCGGAGCACTAGGGGGCTGCTCTTCGCGAACGCGACCGGCATCTTGCGAACGCGTAGAATAAAAAGGAGGTGGGCTGGGAATCTCTGAGTTGTTCTTCACGAACGCGGTCCAAGGCCCGCGAATGTGATGGTCAAGGGGAAAAGACCATCGCTAACGCGAACAAATCTTCGTGAATGCGAAGGCCCTTCTGGCCACAATGCATCGCAAATGCGACAAGTCTCTCGCAAAAGCGAAGAAGACCTGTCTAGTGGTTTAAAAACAGAATAAAAAATGAGAGTCTTCCATAATTTCATATTTTCAAAAACAAGAAGGCTTAGAGGCGATTTCCAGAACACAAGTTCCTCCCCAAAGTATTGGTAAATGATTCTAAACCACATTCTTTTAATTACCCATTGCATTACATCAATTTTTATCCAAAAATCTAAGGTATTCATGGTAGAAATTGGGGGTTTGGGTAGAATTAGATATTTTTCTGATAATTGAAATTTTGACCTCGATTTGGGGTCGGATTCTGAAACTAATTATATATTTGGGCTCGTGGATGAATGGGTGAATGGGTTTTGGTCTGAACCTCGAGTTTTGACCAAGCGGGCCTGGGTCGATTTTTGACTTTTTGGGGGAAAGTTTGGGAAAATTAAATTTATGCATTGTAGTTGATTCTTTTAGAAATAATTGATGATATTGAGTTAATTGTGACTAGATACGAGTGGATTGGAGGTAGAATCTAGAGGAAGCGGTATTTGAGGCTTGAGTTTGGCCGTGGAATCGAGGTAAGTATTGTGGCTAATCTTAGCTTGAGGGATTAGGTATTGTTATCTTATTTGCTACGAGTTTAGTTGTTGAGTGCGCCGTATAGGTGAAGTGACGAGCATATATGCGTTGTTGTCAGGTCATAGCATGGAGTGAGTTTTATATTCGTGACTGTTGTGTTTCTTTATACGTATTGTTCATGCGTAAACTAGTTATTCTTCATGTTAAACAAGTCTTATTATATTTTTTCCTAGTATTGGATATTGGTTGAGTATTGACTCAAGTTGAGATTTATATTGTGAAGTTAAATGTTGAAACGAAAATGGTTATTGATGATTCCCTTGCTAGGGTTATTATTCTTTTCTGTTGTTTGGGTGAGGAAGAGTGTAAAGCACGAAGGGTGATTCTGTGTCATATTCGATATTGATAATGCACGAAGGGTGATGTCATGCCATGTTATGAGAGAGGTTAATGCACGATGAGTGATGCAATGTCGTTTTTGTTGTTTTTTTATGGTCAGGACAAGAGTAAAAGCACGAAGAGTGATGTCGTGCACATGTTGCTATGTTATTATTTTTGTTGGTTCAAAGCATGATATTTTACTGTATTTCTGTACTGTACTATTTTCAGAATTTGGTATTCCCCTTAGTATATTTTCCCCCTTCCCGCTATTATCTATTAGATTTTCGTTATTGTTATTTCCTCATATATGATTTAACTGTACAGGTTCATGTTATTTGTCGTGTCCTAGCCTCGTCATTACTTCGCCGAGGTTAGTCTCGGCACTTACCAGTACATGGGGTCGGTTATACTGATACTGTACTATGCACTTTCTATGCAGATTTCAGTATCGGACCTCGTTGAGCAGAGTTGGGTTGGTGCCTTTAGTCCATCGAGAGACCCAAGGTAGATCTGTCGGCATTCGGAAACCCTAGAGTCCCCTTCCCTCTATCTTAGTTTCCCTGTTTTCTTTCTTTTCGAGAAGAGATGTATTTCTTTTAAACCAGTATTTGTAAAATTCTTAGTCGTTTGTAGATTGTGACACCAGTTCTTTGGGTAGTCGTGTAATAGTATGCTAAACTATTATACAATTTTCGCACTTCTTATTTGTTTAGTTTAAATTATTGTTAATTACTGTTTTGGTTAGTGATTAGTGTGTGAGATTGTATCTGTTGGCTTGCCTAGCATTCTAAGAGTTAGGCGCCATCATAATCTCAACGGTGGAAAATTTGGATCGTGACAATATATAGAAACCTTTTTACGGGGAAAAAAGAATGAGTTATCTATGGGTTTCGCAAAAAAGAAAAAAGTGTTGTACTAACAAATATTGAGCTTGTTGTAATAGACATTTTAGAGAAAAGAGTTTCATTCTTTTATATGACATTAGTTTTAGTTTTAGCATACGAATGTTGCAAGTGTACACCGCGTCAACCATATATATATATATATATATATATATATATTCATACATTTTTTTTTTCTTGAAATAACGAATATCGATTTGATTTAGTTGGCTTAACAGAGGAATAATTCTTTCCCACATGCCTCATATGCTTATTGTGACTTCAGGTTTGCCTCCAATTATTGAAGTTACCCGGTTGTCTTTTTACTTATGGGATTAATTAGCAAAATAATTTGCTATAAAAAAATCAATTATAAGATTGTAATAATAATATTTTTATTTCCTATAGCTTTGTGTCGCTTGGACTTAATGTTAAGTTTCCTTATTTAGTACTTCGATAAGTTGATGTTAAGTTCAATATATGTTACGTTCAATAAATATATGTATCTTGCTCATGTTTTATTGTCCTCTTCATTTTTCATTAGTCTCTTACTGCATGTACACAAAGCATCCATATAATCTAATACTCCCCCATACAAAATCGTCTCATATTGTGTGTTATATACAAAAAAAATATAGTTAAAAACTAATAAATAATGTGTGATAGTTTAAGTTTTATATCTCCAACACGTCTCTAAATATTTACGGTATTATAAAATGACAAAAATTGGTGGCAAGGTGAGAAAAACACAACTAAAAGTTTTAGTAAGACTTCTTCTATTTTCACCCAAGATAAAATATGATTAAGTTTCAAATATAACGATTGACATAATGAACATGAATAAATTGTGATATGACACATTATATTGTTTCAATATGAACTTCATTTATAACAAGAAGTTTAGATGAATTAAAATTGATGTACTAAGGGAATCTTCAAGTTCATTACAAAGTTTGCGAACAATCACGGTTCCTTCACAATTTAGTCTGATATAGGACATTTGGGAAGAAAATTAAATAACCGGGGCTCTCTTTTGAAACTTTCCTTAGATTGCATACAACAATAACAACATACCCACTAATATCTTATGAAGTATGAATTTTAATATTTTATCCGTAATAATGATAGCATTTTTAAAAATCTTGAAAAATAATTTGGGGAATCTATATATTATTTTTTGGTTAAACTGTCAAAAATTTTATTTAACCAAGTATACTATTTATATTCGCTAGCTCATTTGGACTCTAGACCTAGACCATATTCTAAAAACTTTCTGACTAAACAGGTAACACATTTCCTACTACATTTACAATTAACTCATTTTAACTAGGTTTCCAGCTCCTTGTGCCACTTTGCTTCACTCTGCCCTCTGATGTGCAATTCCAGCTCCATGTCTTTAATCCTCTGAGTGCAAGCCATATCATCTTTCCTTGGAACCTTCTTTGATTTCTCTCTGTCCAGACGTGGTAGACCACTGTTGTAAATAGGAATATTCGTATACCACCTCTAACCTTGCTGGCGGTCCTTCTTTTTATCCATTCAATTTCCTCTTCCCAACTACCAATTTGATGTTTTTCTCCTATCCACTGCAATATTGTAGCCCATATTAATCTGGAGTAATCACACACAAATATCATATGTTTCATCGTCTCCTCTACACTCTTACCACATAGTACACAGTCGCTTGCTACTAATATTCTCCATCTCCTTAGTCATTGTGGCTAATCTTCGATGTAATGCCAACCATAGTAGGAACTGGTGTTTTGGCATTGCTTTGGATCCTGTTGTTACTCTCTTCCAAGGACTCTTCTGATACCGTGGTCTTATAGCAATATATAGTGGCTGGATGTTGAACTTTCCTTGCTTATATTATATGCTCAATTCAACAGTTGTGTGCTTTTCAATGAACCAGTTCTTGATATAAAAAAGCTTCCTAACAAGACAACATGTCTGTTTAGGAATATCCATTGTCATGACATTTTGCTCTTTAATGTAGAAATGGATCCACAGGGTGTTCTTCTTTGCACTAATTGCCCGCAGCAGTTTGCACAAGGCAGCCTTATTCCATAAATGAATATCCAGAACATTTAGTCCACTTGCTGAGAATGGCATACAAACTGTGTCCCATCCAATTAAGGGTCTCTAGATGGTTCACTACTTCCAATCCACATAAAGGTTCTGTATGCTGTAACTACTAGCTTGATAATCTTCTTTGGCAATAGCAATATCTATGCCAAGTATGTCTGCATTTCAAATATCACACTTTTAAGTAGTTGAAGCCTTCCACTGTATGAGAGAAACTTGTCAGTCCAACAGTTAATCCTAGCAGTGATCTTCTCAATCAATGGCATACATTGTTGAACAGTCAATTTCTTTGAAGACAATGGTACTCCAAGATATTTAAATGATAGCTCCCCTAGCGTGAATTGCATCTCTTCTAAAATCATTTCTTTGAATTCCCTTGTAACACCAGCAATGTATAGAGCACTCTTCTCCATATTAGCCTTGAGACCTGACACCTCAGAGAAATGATTGATGCTTTCCAGTAATAAGTTGATAGAAACCTTATCTGCTCTATATTACGACCCGAATTTTTCACCGTCGGGACCGTGACGGTGCCTAACATTGTACTCGCTAGGAAAGCTAATGTTACTGAATATTTAACCTTTTTTCTTTATCTTTTTAATATTTAAAACTTCATAAAAACAATCGGCAGAAATAAATACGGAAGAAATCAGTTTAAAAGATTATCCTTATGCTAATAATAAAAATTGTAATAAATTCCACCCAGAACTGGTGTCACAACTCACAAACAGTCTATGAATACTACAAATAATAGTCTGAATAAAAAGTTTACATCTATATCGAAAGTAGATAAAACAGAAATGCAGTAAAGATAGAAGGGGACGCCAGGGCTTGCAGACTGTCACGACCCGGATTTCCCACCATCGGAAGTCGTGATGGCGCCTACTGTTGGAGCTAGGCAAGCCAAACACTTACACCTTTTGAAACACAATACAACACCAATCACAATAATAAACCTTTAAATGAAAGAGGAGGTCTTTTATAACATAAGTAAATGAAAATCCAAAATGCGAAAGTTTAATATTCTACTACCCAAGACTGGAGTCGCTATCTCACGAACTACTAATGAATACTACAAACAAGTCTGAATAGAAAAAAATACACAGTATCTGTCTCGATACAATGAAAAAAAATAGAAGCTATAGAAAAGGGACTCCGGCCTACGAACGCCAGCTAGGCTACCTCGTAGTCCCTGGACTGAAGTCGGCTCCCACTCGACGTGCTACTACTATGGTCCAAAAGCTGCTCCAGTACCTTGATCTGTGCAAAAAGCACAGAAGTGTAGCATCAGTATAACCGACTCCATGTGCTGGTAAGTGCCTGGCCTAACATCGGCGAAGTAGTGACGAGGCTAGACAGGACTACCAAATCAACTTGTACAATTCTATATATATATATGTGCAATTAAAGGAAAGAATACCAAAATCAAACAGTTAAAAGGGAGGGAAACATGCTATGGGGGAGTACAATCCGAATATAAGTCTTCAACTTAAATAAGAAACAGGGCACAACAATAATTAACAGAGACAAAAAATCCAACAGTTGCACGGCATCAACCTTCGTGTTTTTACTCTCATCCTCACCCAAGGCAATCAAATAAAATGCACGACATCACCCTTCGTGCTTTTCCTCACATAACTCTCACAACAATGGCACGGAATGACCCTTCGTGCAATATAATCAACAGTGGCACGGAATAACCCTTCGTGCATAATATGATCAACAATATCACGGAATGTCCCTTCGTGCGAATATAATCAAACAATGGCACGGAATGACCCTTCGCAAATAATATAATCAACAATGGCACGGAATGACCCTTTGTGCATAATCACTCTTCCTCACCCAAACAATCAAAAACAAAAGGGCGAGGGAAAATAAATAATAACAAGAAATGTCCCGACAAGGGAAGAACACAATTAAACATCCAAATCCCGGCAAGGTAGCAATAACAATCACTTACACATCCCGGCAAGGGAGATAATCACATCTATTTTCAATTCTTTTATTTCTTACTCGATAGTATTTTATCGTTTGAGCCAACACTCCAAAGAAATTCACAATTCATAATTAATCCTCATACTTTTCACATTATGTAGAAAATCATTAATTAGCTTGGAAGAGTCCCAAAGTACACCAAAACAAGTACCAACAAAGACCAACGGTCATACTAGACATCGGTGTATAGATACTCGTCACTATGCCTATACACCGTACTCGATCATTTAGCAATTAATAATAAATAATACTCTAATCCTATTCCCTCAAGCCAAAGTTAGATCAAATACTTACCTCGGTCCAAAGAATAGCAATCAACTCTCCAATACCGCCTTTCCTCTACAATCCGAATCCGAAACAATGGTATCCAGGCATAATTAATTCAATAGCATCAATAAAGGCTCAACAACATAATCCCATAGCCTAGACATGAGTTTTCTAGAATTCTTCCAACAATACCAAAATTCGACACCGGACCCACATGGTCCAGACACGAGGCTCGGACCAAAACCTAGTCACACATAACCCCACATGCTCAAATATATAATTTGCTTTAAGATTCAACCCCAAATTAGGTTGAATCACCCAAAATTCCCAAAACTCTAACTCTACCAAAAACCCACAATTTCTACTTTGAATTCATGATTTAGGGCTAGGAAATTAGTGATTAGTTGAATAAATTAAGAGGGAATGAAGTTAGGAACACTTACCTAGCAAGCTATGGAGGAGAAGGAGCTTGAAATTCGTCTATAGGATTTTGGGGTGAAGAGCTCGTGTGAAATAATGGCTAAATCCCGAATGTACTGTTTTTGAAAACTTTAAAAATTTCACTGGGCGAAATTACCCTACGCGTTCGCGACAGTAGGGTTGCGTTCGCGAAGGGCACAAGTTGACAACCATCACGTTCGCGAGTGGAGAAGTGCAAACGTGAAGAGGAAAAATACTAGGGTCCAAAAGATGGCCTACGCAAACGCGTGAGGCCTTACGCGAATGCGCTGAAGAGGGTCGTTGACTTACGTGAACGCGAGAGATGTAATGCGAACGCGATAGAGGAGAATCCAAGGCACCGCGAACGCGGAACTGAGGGTGCGAACGCGAAGAAGGGGAACACCAAAGCACTGCGAACGCGATCCTGGGGCCGCGTTCGCGAAGTACAAAATGATTGTGCAAAAATTGCAGCAAAATCTGCTAATTCCCTAAGTGTAAAACACCCCGAACCACCTCCAATTCACTCCCGAGCCCTCGGGGCTCCTAACCAAATACACACACTAACTCAATAGCACCCTACGAACTTACTCGAGCGATCAAATCGCCAAAAATACATCAAAATCATTGAATCAAGCCTCAAAACTCATGATTTTTCTTCTAACTTCATAAACTTTCAAACTTGGAACTCATAGTCCGAAACACGTCAAACGATGTCCGATTTCGACCAAAATTCACAGAAAGCGCTTAAACAATATATAAGACTTGTATCGGGCGTCGGAACCAAAATACGAGTCTGATACCATAGTCTTTTAATCAATTTTTATTTCCATTTTCCTTAACAATTTCAAAAAAATAATTTAACAGAAAAATTCTTTTACTCAGGTTCTAGACCTCGGTTTTCGACTCCGGGCACATGCCTGAGTCCCATATTTTTCTATGGACCCTCCGGGACCGTCAAATCACGGATCCGGGTCTGTTTATCAAAAATATTGACCGAAGTCAAGTTTAACCATATTAATATCAAAATTCTTTAAATTTTTCATAGATTTTACATATTTCAACATAAAAGTGTTCCGGCTGCGCGCCCGAATTGTGCACGCAAATCGAGACAACTAAAAGTGAGGTTTTCAAGACCTCGAAAGCGTGGAAAAAGGGAGAAATCCGGTGATGACCCTTTGGGTCATCACACGGACGCCTGTAGGACTATCTTGGGTCTCTTGTGGACTGAAGGCATCAACCTCGAACTATGATCAGCCACTAGCTCCGTAATCTGCACAGGAAGTGCATTGTGCAGTATCAGTACAACCGACCCCATATACTGGTAAGTGCCGAGATTAACCTCGATAAAGTAGTGACGAGGCTACGGCGGGGCATCACAACATATACAACCTACAACAGTTTATACTAAAATGGAAAGGAAATACGGAATGAAATATAATAGAAACTTGCATTAATGAATACGGAAATCAGCTATTCTACCAGTACTCAACTATAACCAATCCTTAGGGAGTTCAACACCTCAGTAATGAATTGTAGCAGAAATGAATACTAAAAATAATAACTGATGCGGCGTGCATCCCGATCCCACCATATAAACAATAACAGTATCAATGTTCACCCTTATTACTCCTTATTGTGGCATGCAACCCGATCCCACCAGTCCACCCTTATTACTCTTCAACACATATCACTCTTATTTCTCATGTTGTGGCGCACAGCCCGATCCCACTTGTCTACCCTTATTACTCGTTGATGCAGCGTGCAAACCGATCCCACCGAACAATCACATTTTACCCTTATTCCTCCGTTGTGGCGTGCAACCCGATCCCTATATATATATATCAGCACCAATCAAAAAGAATAAAGATGAGTGTTTCACAAGTTAACTGAAATCCTCCACGTTACTTATACCTCAATCCACACAATGGAATATCACTACGATTATAAAACTTCACCAGTGAAAACTACTCAGTGAAACAAACCAAGGTGCACCATACGGAACCACTAAATCAATATAAGCCAACAGGGTTGTAGACAATAAATTTGCGTCAAGAAAATAAAATCAAGACCAAAAATATCGCAACAATCGTAGTATTTTATTTCGAATATTTGAGTTTTACAATTTCTATAAATCATCTGATTCTTCTTTTCAATAGTAAATTTCAAGGGCCTTTGAGCTTGATCTTGAATTTGAATTTGATTTATCCGTCGCGAACACTTTGATTGTTGCCACGAATTTTATCACGAACAAGTATCTTTGATCTTGAACGCCTTGTATTTTATTTGACTTCGTTCTTGAATTCTTGAACTTGAACTTGATTGCTTGAAGCTTGAAACTTGTAGAGAAATTTGCGGCGTTTGATCTACGAGCTCTCTCTTGCTTCTTGTTATAACTTCTGGTTCTTTTCTGAGTTATGAAGACCCCCATTTATAGTTGTGGAAGGGATGAGTTATGATAAGAATAAACTCTTTCCGACCAATCAAATTGAAGTATGACATGGCCGCATTTGATTGGCTCTTCACTTGAACATGTGGCGCGATTTCTTGGCCTTTTAGTGTGACTTGGCATGCCTTGTCATTTTGACATGTGGCATGATCCTATTGGATCTTCTGTTTGACTTGGCGCGCCACGTCATTTGACACGTGGCACCAAATTGGGCCTTTAGGAAGATGATATCTTGGGCCTAATGAATTTGGCTCATCTCTTTAGCCCAATTAAATGGGTTGGTCCAATAATATTGGACTTTTATAATTAATCTAATTATATCAGCCCAAAATATTAGTTTTGGACTAATATATTTAAAATATAGTCCATATTATTTTATCGAATTAAATTCGATAAAATTTAACTGCTTACAAATGCCCCTACTTTAAGACTTGTCAAGGTGTAAACTTGTCGAGCTTTGAAGACTAGAATTGAAGTATATACAAAGCAATACACTTCATTTGATCGACTTCTTATAAAAGCTTAGTTGATTTCTCACGTGTAGTTATAACCTAAGTAGAATGGAATTTAAGAAGATATAGGCTTCTGTATAACTTCACGTGACTGTCTCACTAATAAACTTGGTGTTAGCTTTCTTTGATCAATTATTTAATATTGATAAAGATAAGCCTGATAATACACATGGGGAAATTCTTTTGTATCTTACTTGGACTCTTTGCCAAATCCTACTAGAAGTTAAAATCTACGGTAGTATTGGATAATGTGTTGTCCAACTCCAAATGTATTAGGGAAACTGTCCACCGCCAGTAGCTTTTCCAATTGCGTAGGAAACCTTATTCTTCTTCAATATTGATACCTACCCATCCCACATCGAACAAAATCTTGTAGACAGCTTCTATGCGTGGCTATATATAGCACCGTATTCTCCACTTCACAATATTAATACACAATGTATAAAAGCCGCTTTGTGTCTACTTTTAACAACTGGTAGTATGACGCGAAGGTAATTTCTTCTTCTTTTCTTGTACTTTTCTTGTTTTATTGTCTTTTTTTCTTTTTTTCTTTTTATAGGTAAAGCTAGAAAGATATGTTTTTGTTCAACAAGATGATCCACGAATGAGGAAGGCGGTCTTAGGGTGTGAGGGGATGAGTACTCATCCTTGCCCTACTATCGGAGAGATTATTCTCAATGTGACTCGACTATCGGCGAGGCCAACTTAAGGTGCAAAGAGACTTATATGTCCACCTTAAGATTGGAAGACTTATATGCCACAGAATGTGGCTTGGCTATCGGAGAGATTATTCTCAAAATAACCCGACTATCGGAGAGATTACTCTCAATGTGGCTCGACTATCGGCGAGGCCAACTTAAGGTGCAAACAGACTTATATGTCCACCTTAAGATTGGAAGACTTATATGTCGCAGAATGTGGCTTGAATATCGGAGAGTTTACTCTTAAAATGGCCCGACTATCAGAGAGATTACTCTCAATGTGGCCTGACTATCGGAGAGTTATAAAGCTTCAACTCGAAGACGACATCTACTTGAACACTTGGAAAACCTTGAAGATTTTGCGGACTTTGCAGACTTCAACTCGAAGATTCGGAGGGCTTAAACAATTCAACTTTAAGACCGGCGAATTTGAAGACTGGAACTTGAAGACCGACGAACTTGAAGACTTCTACTTTGAGACTTGGAGGACCTAAATATTTCAACTTGAAGATCGGCGAATTTGAAGACATCAACTTGAAGACCGACGGGCTTGAAGACTTTAACTTTGAGACTTGGAGGGCTTAAATATTTCAACTTGAAGATCAGTGAATTTGAAGACTTCAACTTGAAGACTGACGGACTTGAAGACTTCAACTTTGAGACTTGGAGGGCCTAAATATTTCAACTTGAAGATCAGCGAATGTGAAGACTTCAACTTGAAGACCGACAGACTTGAAGATTTCAACTTGGGGACTTCAAATTGAATACACTTGAAGACTTCAACTTGGAGACTTCGAGGGCTTAAATATTTCAGCTTCTCTTTTGCTTTACATTCGACTTTTATCTTAGTCGCATAATTTTCAGCTTTACGTGCTTGTAACAAAAGATTCATATCTTGTCGTGGAAGAGTCCAAATAATGAACCGTTTGATGAATTCAATATCTAAAATATATCCAATACTGAGAATCAAAAAGACCTTCTGAATCGCGCCGGATAATATTTTGAAACCAACTTTAGATTTCACCATGTTGAAAATTTTAGATTTGCGCAGTCTCACCAAAAAATTTTATCTCAGTGTAAAAATATCGAAATTGTAAACCGTTTGATCTAAAGAAAATTAACTTCAAGATCTAGAACATATCCAAAATTCTCAATCAAATAACTTCAGAATCATCCAAGATAATATTTTGAAATCAACTTTATATTGCACCATGGTATCAATTCCATATTTGTACAGTCTCACCAAAAAAATCATATCTCGGTGTAGAAATATCGAAATTGGAAACCGTTTGATTTCAAGAAAACTAGACTTCAAGAACTAGAACATATCCAAAATTCTCAATCAAATAACTTCAGAATCCTTCCAGATAATATTATGAAATCAACTTTATATTGCACCATGCTATCAATTCCAGATTTGCGCAGTCTCACCAAAAAAATTATATCTCGGTGTAGAAATATAAAAATTACAAACCGTTTGATTTCAAGAAAACTAGACTTCACGATATAGAATATATCCAAAATTCTCAATCAAAAAACTTCAGAATCGTTCCAGATAATATTTTGAATTCAACTTTATATTGCACCACGCTATCAATTCCAGATTTGCGCAGTCTCACCAAAAACTTTATATCTCGGCGTAGAAATATCGAAATTGCAAACCATTTAATTTCAAGAAAAATAGACTTTAAGATCTAGAACATACCCAAAATTCTCAATCAAATAACTTAATCGTTCTAGATAATATTTTGAAATCAATTTTATATTGCACCACGCTATCAATTCCAGATTTGCGCAGTCTCACAAAAATTCATATCTTGGTATGGAAGCCTCGAGATCGGAAGATGTCTTACTTTCCATAAATCGAAATTTAAGAGACATATTCTCACAAATATCTTTAGTTCAAGTCTCACCGAATTTGAAACGTTGTGCCAAGCAATCTTTTCCTTTACTTTTGTTTCCTTTTGATGTCTCTCTTCTCTTCCCCTTTTTGTTTTCGGCAGAGGGCGGACTTGGAGACTAACAAACTTGAAGGTTTGGCGAACCTGAAGGCATAGAGAATCCCTGGACTTCAATGCAAATACTTGACATCCTCCTAAAATCGGCCCATCGAAGATATCAATTTACCATGGAGGGTTGCCCCCTTTAAATCAAATGAGGTCTAAGTTCAGTAAGAGGATGGCATTTCAGGTTGATTTTACATTCCTTCATACTTCGTTCGAACAACAATTGGGGCAATATGTATCTTTTGAACTTATGTGACTGAACTTAGAATGAAACTCTAAGCTGCCTACGTACCTCGGTGAAGAGGATCAAGTCATACTGTAGTTCAGACTGGGTAGTTTTTTTTTTTACGTCCTAACTTTTGCCTAGGCCGCCTCCTTCGAGATTTTCAATCTAGCAGACTTTTTTTTTTGGGCCGCACATAGTTTATACTCTTGTGGGCCAGGAGTGTAGCAATATGCAGTTTAGGCTCGTGCGTCAAGGAGCTTTGCAACTTCAAGGATAATACTTCTTCAAAAACTTACCATTGATAAGCCCGATCCTCATACCATCTACATCAACCAGCTTGTAAGCCCCACTTGAGTAAGCTTCTTGTACGACATATGGTCCATCCCGTTTTGAAGTGAACTTCCCTATAGGTTTATGGGAAGTAATTATGGGTCTTTGTATGGCAAGGACTTGATCTCCTACTCGAAATGATCTCAGGCGAACTCTTTTATTGAGGGCGCGAGATAATCGAGCTTGATAACATTCAAGGCTCTGTTGAGCTTCCAATCTCTTTTCATCAAGAGCTTCCAACTCTGTTAACCGAAGTCGAGTATTTTCTTCATCAGTGATCCCTTCTTGAATAGCCAGTCGTAACGAAGGTATTTGACACTCAAGTGGCAAGACGGCTTCGACTCCATAAACGAGTGAATAAGGAGTCACCTGTGTTGGCGTGCGGTGAGTCGTCCTATATGCCCATAGAGCTTCTTCCATACCGGTCATCCAATCTCGTTTGGATTTGGAGACGACTTTCTTTAACAAGTTGCATAGAGTCTTATTTAATGCCTCAGTTAGACCATTGGCGGCAGCATTGTACCATCGAAGAGTTACGTTGCTTGAAGCCAAAGAGATCACAAATCTTGTTAATCAACCTATTATCGAATGGCTTTCCATTATCCGTTATTATGTAACGAGGAATGCCAAAGCGATAAATAATGTTTACTCGGATGAAACTTGCAACATTTTCCTTCTTTACTTCCTTAAGAGCAACAGCTTCAACCCATTTTGAAAAATAGTTAGTTGCAGCCAAGATGTATAGGTGTCCACCGGAGGACTTTGGCAGTGGTCCAACAACATCCAGTCCCCAAGCGTCAAATGGACAGGATACAACAGTCGGGTGCAATACTTCAGGAGGTTGATGAATAAAATTCGCATGGAATTGACAAGCCTTGCCTCTTCGAGCGTAGTCCAAGCAATCTTTTACCATGGTTGGCTAATAATATCCCATCCTTTTTATATGGAAGTGGAGCTTTGCTTCAGACTGGTGTGACCCACATACCCAGAATGTGCCTCTTGCAAAGCTTGGAGAGCTTCTTCTTCTCATAGGCATCGTAAGATTACTCCCTTGAATGATCTTCTGTATAGAGTATCCTTGTAGTAAAGGAAGCGAAGTGCACGACGACGGATTTCAGTCCTTCTCCTCAAATTTTCTGGAAGTATCCTATAGCATAAGTAGTCGATAATGGGTTATCGCCATTCTTCTTTGTCAACTTTAGAAACAGCAACAAGATGCTTGAGTTCGTTTTCTTCACCTTCAGCCTTATTTGGCGGCGGTACCACCCATTTTTGGCAGACGGTAACTTGTGCTTGGTCATGTAACGACCCGACCGATCATTTTGAGTCCTAGAGCTTAGTTCAACAGTTGGAGGTAGTGAACAGCTTCATTTCAGGTATTATGGCTTGTACGCGTGGTCGGAATTAAGTTCCAATAAGTTCAGAATCGATTTGGAAAGAGAATTCTTATTTCAGAAGCTTAAAGTGAAACAATGAACTAGGATTTGAATTTTGAGTAAACGACCTCGGAATTAGGATCTGAAGGTTCCAGCAGGTTTGTATGATGATTTCAGACTTGTTCGAATGCCCGGTTCGAGGTTCGGATAACCCGGGAGCGTTTTGGCGCCTATTGTGGAAGTTAGCATTTTAGAAGAAATTTTATAGGTTTGGTTTGAAGTGTATTTCAGTATTATCAATGCCCGTTTGGGATTTCGAGACTGTGATAGCTCCATATGATGATTCTGGAGTTGGGGGCACAATCGGAAGTGAATTTGGAGGTCCGTAGGTCATTTTGGAGCCATTTGGCTAAAGATAGAAATTTTGAGGTTTTTGAGAAGTTTGACCGGAAGTGGACTTTTTGATATCGGGGTCAGAATCCGATTCTGAAAGCTGGAGTAGGTCCATAATGTCAAATATGACTTGTGTGCAAAATTTGAGGTCAACCAGACGTGATTTGATAGGTTTAAATATCGAAAGTAGAAGTTTGAAATTTTGAAGTTCATAAAGCTTGAAT
Organism: Nicotiana glauca; assembly: GCA_026770625.1. NCBI lineage: Eukaryota > Viridiplantae > Streptophyta > Magnoliopsida > Solanales > Solanaceae > Nicotiana > Nicotiana glauca. The sequence continues at coordinate 104,028 of MU665932.1, forward strand.
CGGAGTGTAATTCATGGTTTTAGCGTTGTTTGATATGATTAGAGGCCTCGACCAAGTCCATAATGTGTTTTGATATTGGCTGGTAGGTTTGGTTGAGGTCCCGGGGGCCTCGGGTGGATTCCGGGTGGCTAACGGATCGAATCCAAAGTTTGAAGGAGGGCTGGAGCTGCTGAAGCTGCTGATTCAGGTATTTTCGCTTCTGCGGAGTTGGGACAGCAGAAGCGGCCCCGCAGAAGCGAGGAAGAAGCCGCAGAAGCGGTTGGATGTGAAGCAGCCCAGGACCGCAGAAGCGGCCCTAGATCCGCAAAAGCGGAACCGCAGAAGCCGTGGGCCGTCCGCAGAAGCGAAAAGTGGGCTGGAGCCCAGTGTCCGCAAAAGCGGCGTTTTGTCCACAGAAGTGGGACCGTGGAAGCGGAAATTGCTGAGGTAGTGAGGGTGTTTTAAAAATCGGATTTTGGCTATTTCCTCTCATATTTTCTTGGCTTGGGCGATTCTTGGAGGGGTCTCAAGAGAGGATCTTCATCATTAATGATAAGGTAAGTTATCCCCACCTATTTTGAACTAAATACATGAATTATGTATGGATTTAAGCATGAAAATTGCAGAAAAATTTTCGATTTTGGTAGAAAGACCTAGAAATTATATTCTTGGAATTTAGCCACGATTTTGGGTATGAAATCTAGAGAAAATCATATATTTGAGTTCATGAGTTTATGGGTAAAGTTTATCTTCAAAAAGTTTCGGAATCCGGGCACGTGGGCCCGAGGGAATTTTTGTCATCTTTTTGATCGGAGTTAGGAATTTCTATAAATTAGATTGTAATGAATGATTGAGCATATATTAATGGATTTGCGTAACCGTTGGCTAGTTTTGGAGCGTGGTGCATCAATTAGAGTCTTCGGAAGGGCGTAGAATGCCGGTTTGGATCTTCGGAGCGAGGTGAGTCTCCTTTCTAACCTTGTAAGAGGAAATTGTCCCCATAGATAAAATAATTGATTATGTGCTCCTATTTGTGGGGGATATGTATGCACGAGGTGATGAGAGTCCGTGCGTAGCTACTATTATGCTATTGTCCGGGTAGTTAGGACCCAAAAGCATGTTATAATTGGATTATTTATGAACCCATTGATAGCTTGAATTGCTTAAATCACATTGAATTAGTAAATTAATTTCTAAAAGGATTAAACTTCATTTCTTAAAATTTGTTAAAGGAGAATTGGTTTTATTTGGATAAATATTCCCCGATAAGTTCTTAATTGACTGATTGAGCATGTATCCTTATGTGTACTTGCGTCGCATGCATGATTCGCGAGCAGGGTATGTGTTTATTTATGGAACGGGTCGAACACCTCGGCAGATTAAATAGATGCATCTATGGTTCGGTCCATTCGACCCTCGACAGTGCACAGTTTACATTTCTGTCGGATCGGGTCGTCGCCTCGGTGTGATTTGCGCATGTTATTTGTTGCTTGAGAATTTTAAACGTGAAATTTGCCCTTCGTGGCTTGATATAAATTGATAAAATAATAAAGAGTAAACCTTGAAAATCCTTGATTATTTTTTGAAGGTGTTTACCTATTTTCCAGCTTCGTTAATTAGAACTGTTATATAAATCCATGATTTCCTCACATTCTTAGTATATTGTCAAGTGACCCCTAGTATATGTCGAAGCTGACCATCTCGTCTCTACTTCTTCGAGATTAGGCGGGATACTCATTGAGTATACGTTGTTTACGTACTCATACTACACTTCTGTGCATATTTGTTGCACAGGTATATGTACCTCTAACAGCCTACTAGGCATAGCAGCGCGGATGATTCTAGGACTAGGAGAGTTGCATTATTCGAGGCGACCCGCAGCTAGTGTAGTCCCTTTTGGCATATTGTATTTATCTCCTTTCCACTGTATTTCGGACGGATATTGTATTTTATTTCCCTATCAGTAGATGCTCGTGCACTTGTGACACCAGGTTCTGGGAGGATTTTGGATTATTCAGTATTAATTCCTTTATTGACTTTACGTTCATTTTTGTAAAATCTTAATTGTTTAATATTCATCGTGTAAAAAAAATGATTTTCGCAAATACTAAAATTGGAATTTAATTATGCATTCTTGGTTGGCTTGCCTAACAGCGGTGTTCGGCGCCACCGTGACCCTTAGTGGATTTTGGGTCGTGACAATATGGTATCAGAGCACTAGGTTCATAGGGTCTCACGAGTTATGAGCAAGTCTAGTAGAGTCTCGCGGATCGGTACGGAGACGTCTGTACTTATCCTCGGGAGGCTGCAGGACTGTTAGGAGTACTTCCCTTCTTGATTCCCTATCGTGTGATTTGATCCTGGGAGGCGTATGCCCTTAATTCATTCCTACTCAATCTTATGCAACGTGAAGCGCTTGTTATAAATCGAGAGTTGAAGAATTTTAATATCACTACAAATGTGATACGGGATGTTTCTCTCGGTATAGCTGATCGGATTATTATCGTCACGTTGTAAAAGGACCTTTGGTGGTTTCAACCCAGTAGCAGTACTTCTGAGGGATCTGGGGCTAGGCACAAGATGCCACCATGCTTATGAATAATTGTTCCGCGGTATTGCTATAATGGTAGGAAGCTTTGCCCACGTGTCAGGGCAGTGAATGACTTCAATGGAGGTTTACTCAGTGCATAATCAAGAGATTTAATATTTTATTCCCGGCAGGGGGAAAGGAAATCGAACTAAGGATGGTCTGATGTGGACTGGTGGAAGTAATAAGACTTGGTAATTGCAGGCATGGTGGAGTTTCTCCTATGATGGGGTACTGTTGTCCTAATTGAACGTATTAAGTTTGTCGGTGTTTTGATCTTCTACAATTCGCCTTTGGGGCAAGATATCATGAAATAGTATCGAAGATGCAACTATCTGATATCGCAGGGTGCGGTGGTTTAGGATTGAATCAGTATTTCAAATATTGACGGTTCGAGAAAGATGACCTTCGGAAAAGTTTGGAGTTAGTAGCAAATTGTGGATTCAAGTTCTATGAAGATAAATTTTATTAAGGCAATAACTGAGCAGCAAAAGATGAGAAGGACATGTTGGAAGGGTCAGGCGGAGTTTTAAACTTCTAAAAGGACAATCTTAGGTAGTGCAGGCTGAGCAGTTGATTAAAGAAGTGAGTTTTCCCAAAGTGAGAGAGCAGCGGAGCTGCGTAGGGGCTTGGTAATAAGATGACTATGCGCCTTAAGGAGAGTCTGGAACGATTTGAGAATATTGGTGCTTGGTTATTGGGGTCTACGGATCTAATTTGAAGTAGGGATTCTTGTGTGGCCAGAGATTTAATATAACGGAAAGGAGCCGCTTAAATGAAGAAGGATGTAGCATGACTTTGAATTGAAAGGATGTTGTCGCACACTTAAAGGATGTCCACGAGGGGTAAATGGACCTGTGCAGCTGGAGAGTGAGCTCAGACTCAGGAAGGGTCATTGATGTCGTAGTGATTGTCCCCTGTGCAGCAGTGTTGGAAGATGGCGGGGGGAGCCTTCTATAGGTGGATTACCCGAGTGAGCAGGTTAGCAGTCACGCAGTTGGCGAGGCTTCTGCGAAGAGTTTTATCGGTTATGTAGCAAATAGTTCGGTCATGCGAATGCAGTGGGTGAATCGGGGTATAAAAGAATGGGGCTTTGCGGAAGGAATTCGAGAATTTATGCGGTTGATCGCGCAAGGTTATGTCTATGAAAGCTAGGGAATCTTGGTGAATTCCAGAGTTGTGAAATAATGGCTTCAAGCTAAGTGGGAGAATCCCACCGCTTATGATTGGGTTGCATGGTTAACTACTTGCGAGGTTTCTGGTTATTAGCAAATTGATGGGCTATTTCAACTGTGAGGAAAGACTGTAAGTGGTATTCTGAGCAAAGGAATTATTAAAGGTGGGCTATCGTTGGCCTTATTGGCCCATGTTCAGACATGGGGAAAGATTCAGGATTTTGCGTTGTATAGATGTGGGTTCCAAGGGAAGTGATTCGGCGGGTTCTGCGCCAAGGGGGTATTCAGGTGATGGAAGACTCATGGAGTTGATTATATTCGGGGCCAAGTCAGAGCGGGTGTCTCTCAGCAACGGCCCTAGTGGATTCAAAGTGGTCAAGTGTGGTGCCTAATGGTTTCGAGCCTATAGGTACGATTAAGGACCAAGCTTGGTAGTAGCCTATGAGAAGAGGCACAGAATGTTCTATAATGTTTTGACTTGCGGTGTAGCATTTGAGAGATATGAAACAGTTTGTGGGATTTGAGACAGCATGGTCTCGTGATTCAAGGTCACTCGAGATGAGTGCAGATGGAGTATGTTATGTGTTGGATGGAACTAGTATTATTTCTAAGGCAATCGGGGTGAATTGAAAGAAGGTAGATTGGTTAGCCATAATTTAGTTGGCATGTTGGTGGTAGAGATTAGCTCTTTCAGCGTGATTAAGTTATGCAAATGAATTGCGGCGGTGCATATAAGGCTTGTCAGCCGCCGTAATTAATATTATTCTGAAGCATTCTACTGTTGTGACTTGTTATGTGAAAGCATATTCCGGAAGGGCTATGGTGGATTAGACCACTACTTAGAGATTTGCATGTTCTACGATTATGAGAATTCACCTATGTGATACTATAGATCTCCTGAAGTGAGTTAAGTGAAAAGTTTTCATATGATAAAGTGTTAACCTATTAGTGGTTCCGGAGTTGTAATGAAAAGCATGTTCTATCGTATATTGGCATGTTGGGTGTAGTGAGTAGCATGGAATTTGAAGTGAAGACCGAAGTTGCAGTTCGGTGTTGACAAGGATGTCGCGAGCTCGGATGAGAAGGAAAGGAGTTTTGATGATTAAAGATTTAAACCAAGTATGAAGGTTTGCGATAATGTCGTTAAATTGAGAATATATGGAGGGCACTCAGTTACTGGGTTGTGGACTGTGAATGAGTACTCCGGTTATGACGGTTGTTCTTGTGTGTTACGAGAAGAGGGAAATTAGTATGGACCTTTAAAAGGCTATTGGCTTAGTTTTATATGATCAGGATCGACTTGAGGTCGATGGATGGATTTGAATGTGAATATGGGCTCTATGTCAGGCCAGTCGCGTTTTTCAGTGATGTGCTTCTTATGGAGTAGTCAGGGTGTTATTTCGTTGTCAGATATTTCATGTAGTGATAGGTTGCGCCGTGTGAGTTGTGAGACGGCTCAAGAAATTTTTTATGTGTTGAGGATCCACGTGGAAATGGCGTATTATGAGCAAAATGGCTCTTGAGATTTAGATTGTATATCGCACCTCAGTTGTGCTTGAGTTTTGTAGCTTATAGCGCTATGTGTCCCCTCAGGGATGGTATTATGCACTTAGCATGCTTGTGGCCAAATTTGATATCTTGTTGTAATGAGCAATTTAGCTCGATGCATATCTCCTTATGTGAGTTCTACGTGTGGATCGCCATAGGTATGTTATTTGGATCGGGTGGCACACCGCCATGGTTATGTTGTTTGGATCGGGTTGCGCGCCGCAACAGCGTGATATTCAGTACAGTTCCCCATATCTGTTTATTGTGTTATGTTTCCTATTTTCTGAAGGAAGCTCATATTAGTTGTGCGCCCGCATCGCATGGATGATTCGCGAGCGGGGTAATTGAATTTCCTTTTCAGAGTTCATTTTCCTTTTGTATCGCATTCTAATTGGTAGCCTATTGGCACATTGTGGCATCATATGAGACTTTTGATTATATCTGGGGTGGCTTATTGCCTGAGCAGTTCGTACTGGATGAGGCGAGATTTTTGGATTAGGATCAGTGAAATCTGAGTATATGAAGTGAATTATGGAGATAAGACCATTATTTGGTCCTGAATGAGGTGATGGTTCTGTTAGGGGTATGGACCGAATGATTTGTTGACTCGGCAGTTGGTTATGAATTTCTGCACATCTCTTCCGTCGTGGCGGTATTGTAAAGGTTGGAGTAAGACCTGTGTAAGTCATGGGGTGCAAGGGGAGCATCGTATTAGTAGGACTTTTGACTAAGTTGATCAGAAAATGTTATTGTGGTCCGGTGAGTAAAGTCGTGCAAGTTGTGAATTCAGCAAAGTTATGCAGTCACGTCTGGGTACAACGTATAGTTATTGATATGATGAGTGCATGTTGGAAACAAGCCTAGCGTTGAGTTTCGGATGTTGGAATTGGACTTTAAGGCGTATCTGCTTGAATAAAAGAGAATATCTTCAGAATTGATCGAGCTAATATGCTCAACTGAGTTGTGGTAGCACGGGAAGGTGCATGAGAAATTAAGCAGCGATTTTAGACCACTCCAGTGAAGTTCTCAGCACTTTGGAGGACGAAAGTATGTTTAAATGGAAGAGAATGTAACGACCCGACCGGTCGTTTTGAGTCCTAGAGCTCCGTTCAGCCGTCGGAGGCAGTGAACAGCTTCATTTCAGGTATTATGGCTTATACGCGTGGTTGGAATTAAGTTCCGGGAAGTTTAGAATTGATTTGGAAAGAGAATTCTTATTTCAGAAGCTTAAAGTGAAAGAATGAACTAGGATTGGAATTTTGAGTAAACGACCCCGGAATCAGGATCTGAAGGTTCCAGCAGGTTCGTATGATGATTTCGGACTTGGTCGAATGCCCGATTCGGGTTTCAAATAACCCGGGAGCGTTTTGGCACCTATTGTGGAAGTTAGCAGTTTAGAAGAAATTTCATAATTTTGGCTTGAAGTATATTTTAGTGTTATCAGTGTCCGTTTGGGATTTCGAGATTGTGAACAGCTCCGTATGGTGATTCTGGAGTTGGGGGCACGATCGGAGCTGAATTCAGAGGTCCGTAGGTCATTTTGGAGGCATTTGGCTAACGATAGAAATTTGAAGGTTTTTGAGAAGTTTGACCGAAAATGGACTTTTTGATATCGGGGTCGGAATCCGATTTCGAAAGCTGGAGTAGGTCCATAATGTCAAATATGACTTGTGTGCAAAATTTAAGGTCAACCGGACGTGATTTGATAGGTTTAAACATCGAAACTAGAAGTTTAAAATTTCGAAGTTCATAAGGCTTAAATCGGGGTGTAGTTCATGATTTTAGCGTTGTTTTATATGATTTGAGGCCTCGAGCAAGTCCGAAATGTGTTTTGGGATTGGTTGGTAGGTTTGGTTAAGGTCTCGAAGGCCTCGGGTGGATTCCGGGTGGCTAACGGATCGAATCCGAAGTTTGAAGGAGGGCTGGAGCTGCTGCTTCTGGTATTTTCGCTTCTGCGGAGTTGGGACCGCAGAAGCGGCCCCGCAGAAGCGAGGAAGAAGCCGCAGAAGCGGTTGGATGTGAAGCAGCCCAGGACCGCAGAAGCGGCCCTAGATCCGAGAAAGCAAAACCACAGAAGCGGTGGGCCGTCCGCAGAAGCGAAAAGTGGGCTGGAGCCCAATGTCCACAAAAGCGGCGTTTAGTTCGCAGAAGCGGAAATTGCTGAGGTAGTGAGGGTGTTTGAAAAATCGGATTTTGGCTATTTCCTCTCATATTTTCTTGGCTTGGGCGATTCTTGGAGGGGTCTCAAGAGAGGATCTTCATCATTAATGATAAGGTAAGTTATCCCCACCTATTTTGAATTAAATACATGAATTATGTATGGATTTGAGCATGAAAATTGAAGAAAAATTTGCGATTTTGGTAGAAAGACCTAGAAATTATATTCTTGGAATTTAGCCACGATTTTGGGTGTGAAATTTAGAGAAAATCATATATTTGAGTTCATGAGTTTATGGGTAAAGTTTATCTTCGAAAAATTTCGGAATCCGGGCATGTGGGCCCGAGGGCATTTTTGTCAACTTTTTGATCGAAGTTAGGAATTTCTATAAATTAGATTGTAATGAATGATTGAGCATATATTAATGGATTTGCGTAGCCGTTGGCTAGTTTTGGAGCGTGGTGTATCAATTAGAGTCTTCGGAAGGGCGTGGAATGCCGGTTTGGATCTTCGGAGCGAGGTGAGTCTCCTTTCTAACCTTGTAAGAGGGAATTGTCCCCATAGGTAAAATAATTGATTATGTGCTCCTATTTGTGGGGGCTACGTACTCACGAGGTGACGAGAGTCCGTGCGTAGCTACTATTATGCTATTGTCCGGGTAGTTAGGACCCAAAAGCATGTAATACTTGGATTATTTATGAACCCATTGATAGCTTGAATTTCTTAAATCACATTGAATTAGTAAGTTAATTTCTCAAAGGATTAAACTTCATTTCTTAAAATTTGTTAAAGGAGAATTGGTTTTATTTGGATAAATATTCCCCGATAAGTTCTTAATTGACTGATTGAGCATGTATCCTTATGTCTACCTGCGTCACATGCATGATTTGCGAGCAGGGTATGTATTTATTTATGAAACGGGCTGAACGCCTCGGAAGATTAAATAGATGCATCTATGGTTCGGGCCGTTCGACCCTCGGCAGTGCACAGTTTACATTTCTGTCGGATCGGGCCGTCGCCTCGGTGTGATTTGCGCATGTTATTTGTCGCTTGAGAATTTTAAACGTGAAATTTGCCCTTCGTGACTTGATATAAATTGATAAAATAATAAAGAGTAAACCTTTAAAATCCTTGATTATTTGCTGAAGGTGTTTACCTGTTTTCCGGCTTCGTGAATTAGAACTGCTATATAAATCCATGATTTCCTCACATTGTTAGTATATTGTCAATTAACCCCTAGTATGTGTCGAACTTGACCATCTCATCTCTAATTCTTCGAGATTAGGCGAGATACTCATTGAGTACACATTATTTACGTACTCATACTATATTTCTGTGCATTTTTATTGCATAGGTATATGTACCTCTAACAGCCTACTGGGCGTAGCAGCGCGGATGATTCTGGGACTATGAGAGTTGCATTATTCGAGGCGACCCACAGCTGCCCTTCGTGGCTTGATATAAATTGATAAAATAATAAAGAGTAAACCTTGAAAATCCTTGATTATTTCTTGAAGGTGTTTACCTGTTTTCCGGCTTCGTGAATTAGAACTGCTATATAAATCCATGATTTCCTCACATTGTTAGTATATTGTCAATTGACCCCTAGTAAGTGTCGAAGTTGACCATCTCGTCTCTACTTCTTCCAGATTAGGCGAGATACTCATTGAGTACACGTTATTTACGTACTCATACTATACTTCTGTGCATTTTTGTTGCACAGGCATATGTACCTCTAACAGCCTACTGGGCGTAGCAGCGCGGATGATTCTGGGACTAGGAGAGTTGCATTATTCGAGGTGACTCGCAGCTAGTGTAGTCCCTTTCGGCATATTGTATTTATCTCATGTCCACTGTATTTCGGGCAGATGTTGTATTTTATTTCCCTATCAATAAATGCCCATGCACTTGTGACACTGTCATGACCCAATTTACAAACCCGATCGTGATGGCGCCTCTCGTGAAGACAAGGCCAGCCAACTAACCCTAATTGTCTCTTTAACAACTATTAAACATAAATGAATGGATAAATACGACTTAATGGCATTAATAACTGATATTTACAACCCAACACAGCCCGACCGGGGTGTCACAAGTCACGAGCATCTAAAGAAGTCTGAACACAACTACAGGGCCAATAATATACACAATAAAATCTGAAATCAAAAGACGAAGTCCGGTGCCGCGAACGCTGGCAGTCACCTTGCTCAACTACAGTAGTAATACCTTCAATCAGCTATTAACCCACTTCCGGGTGAACAATACCTGCAACTGCACGCGAGGTGCAGGGAGTAAAGTGAGTACTCTAACTCAATGAGTAATAAAAGTAAATAATAACTGAGCGGTAAGAAAACACGTAAAGCACTCCATCATGCTATATAGGGAAGTGCAAATCTTTGAGAAAACAGTAAAACCGTGAAAATCCTTTAAAAATATCTAGCTCAGTTAAAACCTCTTTTGAAAATATCCTTTCCAACAATAAAGCAAATGAATGCGAAAACAGATAGTGCAAGTCAGCACATCAGTCAGCCCCTCGGGCACAGCACTCCACTAACAAATAACACTAGGGTATCTGGTAAACAGTGCAAGATGTAGCATGGATGCCAATGAAATAAGAGTGCTGAATGTCATGACACGTAGTACAAACAGGAACCAATGCATGAATGCAATGCAATGCATATGACCGCTGCGGCGCGCAGCCCGATCCATTTGGGTGTCCGCGTTCACTGTGGGGGTTCAGACTCCGGAGGGGCTCCTACAGCCCAAGCGCAATATCAATATCACACCGCTGCGGCGTGCAGCTCGATCCATCCTCAGTCCAGTATATGCATGTGAGCCACTAGGGCGATGTCAAGTAATAGTTCTCAGCTCCAAACGTCAGAAAATGTAGTTTAAGTTTTAAAACCTTAGAAGTATGACTAGACATTTCAAAACAGTGTTTAACTCAGGACTGAAATCATTTAACATGCTAAGTATCATGGAAACAGTGATAATAATCCCTAAAGGATTCAAGTAATCGGCACAAAGCCCAAATATATCCATAAACCCAAGTAGGATGATTACCAATCAATCTCTAGTCAAGAACATAGTGTGAATCACTCGGGACGGACTAAGTCGTGGTCCCCAATCACAAACGACCCCGCACTCATCATAGAGTACATGTCTCGCCTCAATATAGCATCATAATGCGATATACCGGGGTTTCAAACCCTCAGGTCATCATCTACATCTATTACTCACCTCAAGCCGGCCATAAGTCTAGCTCGCTATGCCTTTTCCTCTAGAATCAACCTCTTCGCGTGCTGAATCTGACCAAAACCACAAGGAATACATTACTATAGGTCAAATAAACATAACCCAATCGAAAAGACTCGAAAAACACCAAAAATCACGAAGTTGGCAAAACCCGAGCCTCGGGCCCACTTCCCGAAAAATTACAAAATTTAAATCACCGGAAACCTCGTCTCGTCACGAGTCTACACATATCAGATTTACCAAAATCGGAGTCCATTTGACCCTCCAAATTCCAATTTTTAACTGAGAATTTCTCAAGCTCTAACTTACCTCCTTTTTGATGAATTTCCACCAATTTACATATTAATCCTACCATAAACTTGAATAATTAGGCTAAGGGACTTACCTCCAATCGATTCTCAGTCAAAACTCTCAAAAACTCTCGCCCAAAGCTCTCCAAGTCGCTCAAAAATGGTGGAAAATGCATAACCCTCGCGGAACAAAATGAATATAAACCCCTACTGGCCTTCAGGGGTTTCCGCTTCTGCGGTCCCCACGCCCGCTTCCGCGTAACCGCTTCTGCGATTTTTTTATCCTCTTAAGAGGAATTTCAGTAAACCTCAGGGGCTGCTTCTGCGACTCAGATTCCCGCTTCTGCGGAACCTTACCTCCAGGCCAACCGCTTCTACAACCTTACGTCCGCTTCTGCGGACTCGCTTAAGCGAAACCACTTCCGCTTCTACGAAACTTCCCAACTCAGTCCCAGACTGCTTTTGCGACCTATACCTTGCTTCTGTGGAACCGCTTCTGTGGCCCATTTCCACAGAAGCGAAAATACCTGATACCAGCAACATGAACCTGCAACAAACTTCAAAAACTCCTCGTTTAACCACCCAAACTCACCCCGAGGCCCCCGGGACCTCAACCAAAAACACCAACACATCCTAAAACCCCATTCAAACTTGTTCCAATCCTCAAAACACGTCAAACAACGCTAAAATCATTAAATCACATCGGATTCAAGCCTAAGTTTCTTCAAAACTTCCGAAATACGCATTCGATCAAAAACCCAACCAAAACACCTCTGGATAATCTGAAGTTTTACACACATAACCAGAATCACCTAACGAAGTTACTGCAACTTTCGAAATTCCATTCCGATCCTCGGATCAAAATCTCACCTATCAACCGGATTTCGCCAAAATACTAACTTCGCCAATTTAAGCCTAATTTTACACCGGACCTCCAAAATCACTTCTGATCACGCTCCTAAGTTAAAAATCACCTCCCAAAGCTAACCGAATCACCGGAATTCACATCCGAGACCTCTAACTCATAAGTCAATATCCGATTGACTTTTCCAAACCAAGCCTTCCTTAAAGAGACTAAGTGTCTCACTTCCTATCCAAACCAATCCAATTCGACTCTAACTCACCCGATGACAATAATGGAATATGAAGAAGCAATAATTGGGGAAAACGGGGCTGTAATACATGAGACGACGGGCCAGATCGTTAGAGACACCGGGTTCTGGTTTAAGTCCTTTATTGACTTTACGTTCATTTTTGTAAAATCTTAATTGTTTAATATTCATCATATAAAAAATGATATCCACAAATACTAAAACTGGAATTTAATTATGCATTCTTGGTTGGCTTGTCTTACAGCGGTATCTGGCGCCACCATGACCCTTAGTGGATTTTGGGTCGTGACAGGTCAGGTAGCGCTAATGATTAAGCTAGAGCAGCTAAAGCATCAGCCTTCTTATTTTCTTTCCTTGGCACATGCTGAATAGTCACATCACCAAGACACCCCATCAACTTTTTAGCGTAATCATGATATGGGCGTAGTTCAGGCTTCTTGACCTCGTAACTACCCAAAAGCTGATTGACCACTAACTGGGGGTCACAAAAGACTTGAATTGCAATTGCTTCATATCAACGGCCATTTCAAGCCCGAGTATTAATGCTTGATACTCAGCAACATTGTTGGAACAGAGTTTTGTCAAGGTGAAGGAGTAGGGCAAGACTTCACCTTGGGGAGTGAGAAATACTATGCCAGCCCCGGCTCCCCCATGATGAGCAGCACCATCAAAGTACATCTTCCATGGAGGTTGAACTTCAACGACCATTGCGTCCCCATCAGGTAGTTCAACAGTTATCCCCCAGTTATCAGGTATCAGATGATCTACCAAGAAGTCACCCAATGCTTGTCCTTTTACAGCCTTTTGAGGGATGTACAAAATCTCGAATTGTTTAAATTGGAGATACCATCTTGCTAGTCGATCACTAAGAACAGGTTTTGACATCATGAACTTGATGGGATTTGCTTTAGAAACAAGACGGACAACATGAGCTTGAAAGTAGTGCTTCAACTTTTGAATTGAGAAGACTAGCGCCAAACACAACTTTTCAATTGGCGAATAATTCAACTCATTAGGTGTCATCATCCTGCTCAAGTAGTAAAGAGAGTTTTCTTTCCCCTCATTATTTTCTTGGGCCAACAGTGCTCCAACAGACCTTTCCTGTGCCGCAATGTATAGTATCAATGGCTTTCCTGGTATAGGAGCTGCTAGAACTGGAGGCTTCATCAAGTAGGTTTTGATACTTTCGAAGTCATTACTGCACGCTTGGTCCCATTTGAAAGGGACGCCTTTCTTCATAAGGCAACTAAATGGTTGACGCCTCCCAGCTAGGTTCGAGATGAATCTCCTAAGGTACGCTAACTTTCCTTGCAGACTTTTCAATTCATGGATATCCCAAGGCTCAGGCATTTTCAAAATGGCATCCACTTTGGCTTGATCAATTTCAATCCCTCGATGTCGGACAATGAAGCCAAGGAACTTTCCAGAAGTAACTCCAAAGGCATATTTCAATGGATTCATCCTAAATTGGTACCTCTGGAGTAATTCAAATACCATCTTCAAGTCCTTCAAGTGGCCGCCCTTCTCTCTTGATTTTACCACCAAGTCATCAACATAACATTCGACATTATTGTGGCCATTTTTCTTCCTTACAGAGACAATACTTGAAACCCATGTTGGGTATTTAACTTCACGGATAAAGCCAGCTTCGATGAGTTTGTTAACTTCTGCTCCAATCAAGGGAACCAAGTCCGGCCTAAAATGCCTTTGAGCTTTTTTTAACAGGACGAGCGCCATTTTTGACTGCAAAGCGATGGACTGCTACTTTCAGGTCCAAGCCATGCAACTCTTTATAAATCCAAGAAAAGACATCCCTGAACTCTTTGAGTAACTCAATATAAGTGCTCTCTTCATCAGCTTCAAGTAAAACACTTAGGTAGGTGGGTCTTGGTTCTTCATCGGTGCCAAGATTAACTTCTTTTAAGGCATCAACTGTCGTCTTCACTCCTTCTTCAAGTTCAGGTGGAGCATCTTTCGCCCCTTCATCTTCTTGAGAGTCCCCATCATTGAAGGATATGTGATAACACGGCAAAACATCCTCCAATTCCACATTATCTTCTATCGAAGATGGAATGCCATTCTCGACTTGCATCGTAATATGATACGAAGAACCCACACTTTCTTCATCTTCATCACGTTCCTTAGTATAGACCACAGTATATGGATTTACCTTCATTACTTATTTACATGAAACCATAAGTTTTGTTTGTCGCCTCATTCTAGAAGGAACCAAACTTTGGAAATCCTTAGATATCTTATGGATTTTGGGCGAAGCGAGTGTTCTTATGCTTTGAAATTTTCTCCGGAACTTTTTCCCCTTCTTTAGTGGACCCAATCTTTCAAACACGGAGGTCCTCACAGGTGATTTTCCAAGTCGATCAAAGACAGAAGGCTTGTTAGAAGCGGTTGATTCATCTTCTACAGTGATATAATTGATGCTCGCCCTTCTTATTGAGATGCGCACTAGTGACGGTTATTTGTATCCCAAACCTTCACGTGGTTTCCTCGTTGCAGCTTCTGATGGGAGTTTCCCTAACTTTGATGGCTCATTGGGATTGCATCTAGCTTTTGCAAATAGCTTGTAAGCATTAGGATCAAAACCTTCATCTGTTCTCTTTGTAAGGAGTACCACATTTTGCAAACGATTTTGGGCTACAAACCCTGCAAGCGGCATTGAGGACAACTTTACTACCTCAATTCGTTTGACCAAAAGAGTTAACTCCTTTTGCATATTAGCTTGGAAATTAAATGATTCGCCTTCATCTTTCTTCCTTTTAGGGACATATTAGAGTGCCGAAATTACTTTCTTGCCATAAGACGTAATATTCCCTCTGTAAGATTTATTTGCGTTGGGTTGTACCTCCTTACTAACAGCTTTGGCTTCACCAGTAGTCACATCTTCTCTTTTATTTGAGGGCTATTTATTCTTGCTTTTCATGCCATCATCAACTTTCAGCTTCTTCACAATGTCGATCTTCAAGTAGAACTTTGCATCGGCGAAGTATGACTCAGCCTCGGTGAATGGCTCATCATCAGCAACTATCGTCTTCTCGACTCCACCCTCGTAGTATTTTAAATATTGATGGTAGGTAGATAGAACTACTTTATTCTCATGTATCCAAGGCCTCCCAAGCAAAACATTGTATGAAGTCTTCGCGTCGATCATATGCAGCCATGCACTTGATTGTATATATTCAATAGGGATTCCCAGCCTGATCGCGCCTATGGCTCTTTGCCCCCTTGGTTGAATCCTTGGATCATCACATGACTTTCTGAGAGTTCGTTCATGGGAATACCAAGTTCTTTCACAGTGTAGATTGGCAAAATGTTCACTGAGGATCCTCCATCAACCAAAATCTGATTTACCCTTTCATCGCGCATATAGCCAACCAGGTACAATGGGCAGTATGAGGAGTGTCACCTAGCAAAAGATCGTCATTTGTGAACATGACCTTTTCCTCACAAGCATTAACTTCCTGAGGAGTGGACTCAATGGGCTTTTCCGAAGATGGTGCCAATGGTAGGTCATCACTCTTTTCTTCCCCTTTGTCAGCATGGCAACAAGAGGTATCAATGCCCTCATGAAAACTATTCGTGCGGAACCAACTTGGTAAAACCTCCTCCAAGGTCACTGGATTTCATGGCTTTTGAGAATGTCGCATTTCCACTTTTTCTTTCTTCAAATGCCTAACTGGATTCTTTTTCATTGGACTTTTCACCATCATTTTCCTTGTTGGTTGTTCTATTGATTCCTTTGTGGGCTCCTTTTGTGGTGCCTACGACTAGTTACCAATGTCCAACCTTCATCATCATCAGGTTGATTGACTTCAGCTTTGTCGCTCTCCAGTAATTCTTCATCTTTACTTTCTTTAAAATAACATAATTCATCCGAACTGAATGAGCCAAAGGTGATAGAGACTTGGTTTGCGCTTGCTTTCTCATCTTCAAGCATGATCTTCTTTTCGCGAGCCAAGTCCATAACTTTGTCCTTGAAGACAAAGCACTTCTCCAAAGGATAGCTTACAAGTCGGTGATATTTGCAGTAATTTGGGTCATTTGTTTTTCTAGCTTCATTTGGTCGCTTCATCTACGGAAGATCAATAAGATTTAACTCGAGGAGTTCTTCGAAAATGGCTGGCACATCAGAATCCAGAAATGGGTACTCTGTCTCTTGCATTTCTTTTAGAGTCAACTTTCCACTTGGCTTATTGTGAAAAGAAGTGGATTTCATACTCTGCTTCTTGCTCACCTTCGTTGTGAACTTCATAGGTGATGTGTTGATATTCATAGCTTATTTGCTTTCAGACTTGGGTATGAAATTGCCTTACTTCCTGACTTCTTGCTTTTCATTCCCTTTACGAGGTTCGTAGATGGGCAGCTTTTCATTTTCAGCAGAGGTCATGCTCAATTCCATGTCATTGGCACGAGTTGCAAGTTTTTCAAACATGTCAGGCTTGATACCTTTCAAGATGTAGCGCAATCCCTAATGCATGCCTCCGATGCACATCTCTATGCCTGAAGCTTCACTAAGCATGTCTTTGCAGTTGAGGCTTGCATTCCTCCACCGATTGATAAAGTCGATAACTGGTTCCCCCTTTCATTAACGAGTATTTGTAAGTTCTATCATACTCACAGTATGTCTTGTACTATAAAAGAGATTGAGGAACTCTTGCTCAAGTTGATCCCAACTATCGATAGATCCAACCTCGAGGTCCGTGTACCAGTCAAAAGCATTTCCTTTTAGCGAGCGGACAAACTGCTTGATAAGGTAATCTCCATAAGTCTCAGCATTGTTGCACATCTCCACGAAGTGCGCAACATATTGCTTTGGGTTACCTTTGCCATCAAACTATTGAAACTTCGGAGGTTGATAACCAGCAGGCATTTTCAACATATCGACCCTTGCAGTGTACGGCTTTGCATATGTAAGGGAGAATTTGGAAGCAAATTCATATTTTTTCTTAATGGTTCCTTCAATGAACTCCTTCAATTGATCGATTGGAATCATCCCTTCAAATGAAACAGGGATAGCCATAGCAGATGCTGCTTGTCTTGGGGTAGAGTCACTCTCTAGAACCTCTGGGAGCTTTCCGGGTGCATGGGTAGATTCTTCTTCCATCAAGATTCCCACCATGTCTGTTAGCTTGTCAATTCTAGCCTCTTGATTTTGCATGCATTTGGTCAAGCCAGCGATTGCTTCCATCAAGTTTGCCAACTGCTCCTCCATAGATAAAGTGTTTGTCACCATGGCTTGCATGATTGTCGTGGATGACGGAGAGTAGCATGGATTTTCACACAGATTGATCCTTGATTGGCTCACTCTATGTGGTGTAATTGGAAGGATCCATCACTTGAAGCATCATCATCTTCCTTCAAAGCAGAGTGCTTGGATCCGGACAGGTCAAGTAGAGCAAGAGTTTTCTTGATCTTTTCAGCAACATCGCTTGCTCCTTCAGATGCGTTTGTGGAAGATCTTGCTCCTTTTGAGGATGAAGATCTGAAAACAGGGGTTGATGCGGATGGAACTTGGGGTGCTTGTTATCCTAAAGAGCTTGCTTTGCTCCTCGTAACTGGTTCAAAGCTTCCAAAGGTGATATCGAGGATGCTTTCCACATCAGCATAGAACTTGGAGTTAGCAGCCTTGGTGGAAGTTGAACCAGAGTTGATTTTCTTTGAATCCATTTCAATGTTCTTGGTATTTGGTGAATAAAAAGTTGAGATGAGAGGTAGAGATTGTCCCACTGGGCATGCCAGAATTTGTAGACAATAAATTTGCGTTGAGAAAATAAAATCAAGACCGAAAATATCGCAATAATCGTAGTATTTTATTTCGAATATTTGAGTGTTACAATCTCTATGAATCCTCTGATTCTTCTTTTCTATAGTAAAATTCAAGGGCCTTTGAGCTTGATCTTGAATTTGAATTTAATTTATCCGTCGCGAACACTTTGATTGTTGCCGCGAATTTTATCACGAACAAGTAGCCTTGATCTTGAACGCCTTGTATTTGATTTGACTTCATTCTTGATCTTGAATACTTGAATTCTTGAACTTGAACTTGATTGCTTGAAGCTTGAAACTTGTAGAGAAATTTGCGGTGTTTGATCCACAAGCTCTCTCTTGCTTCTTGTTATAACTTCTGGTGTCTTTTCTGAGTTATGAAGACCCCTATTTATAGTTATGGAAGGTATGAGTCATGATAAGAACAAACTCTTTCCGACCAATCAAATTGAAGTGTGACATGGCCGCATTTGATTGGCCAGAACATGTCACTTGCACATGTGGTGCGATTTCATTGGCCTTTTAGTGTGACTTGGCATGCCTTGTCATTTTCACATGTGGCATGATCCTATTGGCTCTTCCGTTTGACTTGGCGCACCACGTCATTTGACATGTGGCACCAAATTGGGCCTCTAGGAAGATGACATCTTGGGCCTAATGAATTGGGCTAATCACTTTAGCCCAATTAAATGGGTTGGCCCAATAATATTGGAATTTTATAATTAATCTAATTATATTAGCCCAAACTATTTGTTTTGGACTAATATATTTAAAATATAGTCCATATTATTTTATTGAATTAAATTCGATAAAATTTAACTGCTTACAAGGGTAATAAAATGAAACCATAAAACAATTAAATACCTCAATAAAGAGAACAACAACTAATATGAAGCAATTAGACATGATAATACTTATGAGCAAGTAGCAACTAGGCAGGAGAGCAATATATAGGGAAAACCAAGGAAAGTAACAGGCTAAAATGATAATTCGGTGGCGCATAGGTACTCGTCACCGTACCTATACGCCACACACATGGAATTCCACATAGCAAATAAGTCGGGGACTCCTAATCCCTCAAGTCAAGTTTAGACTAAACACTTACCTCAAGCCACGAGTATTTCAAAGTTCAATCACCGCTTTACCTCTCGATTCCACCACCAATTCACTCATATCTAGTCATAATTAACTTAATAACATCAATAAATGCCAAATAACTTGACTCCAATCCATAATTATATGTTTTCTAAATTTTCCCTGAAAGTCAAAACTCCGACCCCAGCCCGCTTGGTCCACCTCGAAATTTGGACCAAAACCCGATTACCCATTCACCCCCGAGCCCGAATATACAATTGGTTTTGGAATCCGACCTCAAATTGAGGTATAAATCCCTAATTTATAAAAATCCCTAATCCTACCCAAAAACACCCAATTTTCCATGAAAATCCATAGATTTTATTGTGAAATCTTGCAAAAAGATGAAATAGATTGAAAGAAATGAGTTAGAATTCACTTACCTATGATTTGGAGACGTTTGGGTCCTTAGAAAATCGCCTATGGAAGTTTGGGGTTCGAGAGAATTGAAAAATGGGTGAAATTCCATCTAAGTCCCAACTTAACTGATGCTGATGTCGCAATTGCGACTGGAGCTTCGCATTCGCGAAGCTCGCAAATGCAAGAAAGGCATCGCAATTGCGAAACTTCCGCATTTCTGCTGCTATTGCAAATGCGAACCATTTGGTCGCAAATGCGAAGTCCCCCTGCCCTGACTACTTCGCAAATGCAAAGAACTGTTCGCAATTGCGAACACTGGCCTCCGTAGCTACTCTTCGCAATTGCAATGAGTAGGTCGCAAATGCAAACCCAGCAGTGGTCGCAAATGCGAGGCTTGATCTCGCAAGGCTCTGCAACAGAACTGAAACACACCAACAAAACTTCTAAGTTCAAAACACTCTGTAGCCTATCCAAAACTCACCCGAGCCCTCGGAGCTCCAAACCAAACATGCACATAAGTCTTAAAACATTATATGAACTTGCTCGCGCGATCAAATCGCCAAAATAACATCTAGAACCATGAATCAACACCAAAACTCATGAAATTTTCAAGATAGTTCAAAATTTCTAACTTTTCAACCAAATGTCTGAATTACATCAAATTACCTTCGTTTTTCACTAAATTTCACATATACGGTCTAAAATACCATAATGGAGTTGTACCAGACTTCGAAACCAAAATACGAACCCGATACAAATAAGACCAAATCTTATTAAATTTCCAAAAACCATTATTGTCACGACCCAAAATCCACTAAGGGTCGTGGTGGCGCCGGACACCTCTGTCAGGCCAGCCAACTAACTCATCAATTAATTCCTCTTTTAATACTTTTAAAAAAATCTAAGGTTTTTCCTTCCAATTTTTATAAATAAAAGGATTTTGCTTCAATTCAAATTAACAATAACAATTTAAATCAAACTTTTCGAAAAACCATCCCAGAACCCGGTGTCATAAGTGCATGAGCGACTACTGATAATGAAATAAAATACAACCTCTGTCCGGAATACAATGGACAGGAAATAAATAATCAAAGTACAGAAAGGAAC